>VALG01002321.1:0-66269 GCA_009835305.1 Ipomoea purpurea
GAAAATTAAAAAAAAAAAATGCGTGTCTGGAACAAAGAAGTATAAGCGAAGGCGCACCTTAAGTGTTAGATCTTAAGCACAAACTCACGCACTATTAAGTACAAAACCCACGCACTTTAAATATTAACTCACAGACTTTAAGTTTCAACAACTACTGACATTAAGTACAAAAACTCACGCACATTAAGCACACATCTCGCACATTAAGCACAAAACCCACGCACTTTAAGTATTAATCACAGACTTTAAGTTTTAAAAACTATTCACGATAAGCACAACCCCACGCACATTAAGCACAAAACTCACGCACACTAAGCACAAAACACACGCACATTAAGCACAAAATTCACGCACATTAATCACAGATCCACTCACCTTATTTTGACCTAGATGCAAAAATTACAAAATTGCCACCGCGTTTTTCTTTTAAACTTTTGATAATCATGAACGTTGATTTAAGCGAGATGAAATGCCCAAATTAAACCGCACAACCGCACCTGGGCACCCCAACAAGCTTGGAGGTAAGTATGACCGTTTTCCTGATTCTTGCGATGTTAAACTTATATCGTATTCCCATTTCTACCATATTTTTTCTACCTTTAATGCCATCTTTAGGTTTACCCTAGATATTCAATAACGTCCCAACAAGTACTATAAACACACATTTTTTTTCCAAATGCATTACATCAAGACAATGACGTACAGATAAATTCTCCCAATATGGTAGGTTCCAAAAAAATTGACCTTTTTTTCCACAACCCTTTTCAACAGTTTTAGAGGTTTTTCCCAAATCAACTTTAACATTTTTGACTCGTTCATAAACTGCATGCCCTGGATAATGGAAAGCGGGCACACAAGTCTCAGCTTTACCGTTGAACACACTTTTTCCTCTTTCGATAAGGATGACCAATAGGGAGGAAGCCCGATGACTCATGAATACATTCTTCACTATTACTCAACAAAGATCCACTTGTTTCATCTTCACAAATAGGCATGCCTTCGTCCTTTTTGTAGTATACCCTGACAAGTTAGCCATATGCTGGAAAATCATTTATTGTTACAAAATAACATGGCTCGCAAAAGTGAAGTTGGTTTTGACTATATGCATCAAACACCATCACGCTTTCATCCCACAACATTTTTCAAATCTTTCCACAAGTGGTGCTAAGTACACATCTATGTCATTCCCTGTTGTTTAGGCCCTGAAATAAGCAATGACAACATGATGCTATTTGTGTTTCATACACAACCGAGAAAGTTGTAAGCTACCAAAGAACCGGCCAAGTACTATGTCGACTACTCATGTTGCCATGGGGGTTCATTCCATTTGTGCATAACCAAGCCTAAGATTCCTGATTTTCATTGCCAAATATCAGCGAAACATTCTATTAATGTTCCTCCACTGGGAGGGAATCGGGCTGGCGGGTCTTAATTTTCCATCTTCCTTCCTCCCTTAGCATGCCACTGCAAATTCTTTGCATCATTTTTATTTGCAAATAAGCGTTTGAATCTTGGTATCACAGGTAAATACTATACACCTTCGCTGGAGGGCTTTTATTATCCTCACACCGATAAGCCAACATTTTTTCTCTTATAACCGTGGATGCTCACACTTTGGACATACATGCAAGTTACTGTATTCCTTCCAATACAATACACAATCATTTGGACATGCATGTATCTTCTTGACCTCCCACCCAGGTGCGCCACAACATTTTCTTGCTCATAAGTTGAAATAGGAAGCTCATTATCATTAGGAAACATGTCTTTTAAAAGGTCTAATAATTGTGTAAAGCTCTTATTTCTCACCGATTCATTGCTTTTAAGTTTATATAATTTTAGCACAGCAGATAGCTTTGTAAATTTACTACACCCAGGGTACAAAGATTTTTCTGAATCAATAGAAAAACTTTCAAATATAGGAGGCATTTCACTATCATCTCCTTGAATATCATGCATGAGTTCATCTATTCGATCATTATCTTCATTTTCCTCATTGTCTACATTCTTTTCATCATTATCATCATCGTTTCTCTTCATCATTTGTATATTCTATTACTAGGAATCTACACTTTCACCATGCTGTATCCACGCTGTTGTAATCTTCCTTAAAGCCATGACATATTAAATGATTCCTCACTTGCTCAGAACTACAAAATTTCCTAAGATCTTTACAATTCATAACATGGGCACCACAAGAAATTATTCACCATTTTTGCTTTTATTTTCTTCAGCATATTTTATAAAATTTTCAACCCCTAGCATGTATTCATCTGTATTGTGATGAATGAATCAAGAAGCAGCAGTTGATGAAGCGGGAATAGTCTACACCTTGTCAACAGGGTGGTAGTTGGAGTTAGTTAATAAGGAAGGGTTTTATGGTCTTTTGTATCTACCTCGGGCAATCTTTGATGTATCTTGGAAGGCTAAGAAGCAAGTCACAGTCTCAAGGTCCTCCTCTGAGGCCGAATATAGGAGCTTTGGCTTCCACCGCTTGTGAGATTCAGTGGCTTTTATATCGATCGGCAGATTTGCACCACAAGTTTAGCTTTGACAACAACATACCGCTACAACCAAGCAAACCCCAAGCCACACCAACACCCAAGCAAACACACAGATCATAAAATCCATCGCTATGTGATTGCCTCTTGTTATATGTACAGATCCTGCTATTTTCTATCCAGAGGAAGATACTAAATGTTTTCACTCCATTGAAACGCTCTAAAGCTATCATCATATGATAAAGCTCCGCAATGGTTGTGAAGCAAAAGAAACAGATGCAAGATGGACGAGCTTAGCTTTTATCCATATTTGCCAAGCCAAACCTCAAACAATCAATAGAGCGTAATAGAGAATTTTACTAACAGCTCCCTAGCTAGAAGCTCTCTACTTGGAATAAAATTGTATCCGTTACGCTGGCGCTTGCGAACCCTGCCTAGGGTCATTCTCGCTGGCGGTGTGGGATCAACGGTAAACATTGAAAGAGTGAGAGAGATGGTATTTGAATGCATGGCGCACGAGAATTGAGGAAAAGCGCCAGGGCAGTATTCGTTCATTGCTACCAACAAAGACCTTCAACGCCAAAACATCTGTACCACAGAGGTCCGAGTAGTTTCCTGGAGTGTTTGGATAGTATAGCAGTATTCGCAGGGCTTTGGGTATGCGTTTCCTCATACCGGCCTACGTACCCTTATCAGATTTACCTGAGGGGCATCCTCTGTGTATCCCAGGCTCAGAGAAGGCTTCCGATGTTTTGCGTTCCTGACTCGATTATATCCTCTTCGTAACAAAACCAACAGTCTCTATCATCTTTCTCCCTTCAATACATCCTTCCCTTACTGCTAAGCTATTATTCATTCATGGACTCATGGCATCGCTAGACAGGCCATCATAATCGTAGTTCTCTTTAAACTCCATACAACACTTACCAACTACGATCCCACTGATCTCTCGTCTGAACTGATTAGTGACGAAAATATGGTAGACACAAAAATGAAGGCAAATATGATAAAATACGCCAGCTTACAAAAGTATAAGAAAACTCTAAAGATAAGGGGGCAAGGATATTGAACAGATTGATAAGGATTTAAGTCATATATATCCGAACCCCAAACTCCCATGAGGGAGCACCGTAAACCTCAATAATAAATTAAGAATCTATAATATTTCTCCACCGTAGTCAATTATGAGCAGGGATGTGCGGTATATGCTCACTCCGCGCCTCCTAGTTGCCAATCGATACCGGTAACCTCCAAATCCAAAGTTACCATAAAGAAATAAGTTAAAACCCTCCTTCCCCCGAATAGATGACCCTTTATTTGAAAAACCAACTCAAAGCGGGCAGGGGTATTTTTCCAAAATCCGACCTAAGATCCGGTATCAAACCAAATCCAAGGTGGCCGCCCAAAACGGAACCATACGTGACTGTCCTTAACAATATTTGAAATTATTTTATTATTTGCCATTAGTTTTATTCCCAAGTTTAAACAATCTATATGTTTAAATCAATACTTTTCATTATATCTTTGGTTTTTAATCACTATAAATTTACTAAAAAAATTGAATAGGTAGATCAGACTACATAATACGGCACAATTTATATCAATAATCAATAATATATATAATAATAAAATATAAATATATAATAATAAAATATAATAATAATATATAATATATAATATAAGGCATGCATTATATGATCTGATCTAATAATAATTAATATATAACTATAATAATAATATAATAATAATATAATAAAATAATAATAAAATAAGGACACCATTATATGAAATAATAATAATAATAATAATAGTAATAGTAATAAGCACAAATTATGTCAAATACTAATAATAATAGATAATAATATAATAATAATAATAATAATAATAATAGTAATAATAAAGAAGTGCGCAGTATTAGTATTGAAGCGCGCAGTTGAAGGTCCGCAGGTGGAGGTTCGACGCAACGCTGGTGAGGTCGCCAGTGGACGGGTCGACGCAAGCGCAGCTGGAAGTCGCCTCTGAACCTTCGTTGTCACTTAGTTGCTGGAGCTCGCCGCAAAGTTGCCTTCTCAATTTATCGGCTGAAATCGCTATTAGAGGTCGCTGGCGAGCCTTTCCTCTCAACCCATGGCTAAAGTCGGCGGTGGTCAGCAAAGTAATGGAGATGGAGGTCGCGAGCGGTGGCTGCTACGTACGAAATGTTGGAGATGGAGAGTATCGGCGGTGGTTTGGTGAATAACGGGCTAAGGAGTTGATAAAGAAAGAGGCTTACTATGTACACACTTTAGCTAAAAATCGGCGGTGGTAAGCGAAATATTTTTTTATTATTATATTTTATTATATAGAACAGGCTACTGTTCTAATTAGAACAGTATTCTGTTGTCTACGAATTTTTTTTAAAAAAAAATGGCGGTGATTTTCCATCCTGTTATTTTAAACAACATATGCTAATTGTTGTTCATAATATTACAAAAATGCCACCGCGCAAGTTTTAGTCTCTAATTTTCAAATAACAGATGCTAATAGTCTAATATTTTTTGTCAAGTTTGTACTAGTGAAGGATGCTTAAATAGTATGGGCACAAAGCCTAGGGAAAGGCTGATGGAAATTTCAGCCAAGTGAGGGCTAATTTGGTTATTTTGCGATTAAAATCTCTTGCTTATATTTTGGATTAAAAGTTGGCTCAAGTTAGGATAAAAATAAGTTTCTAAATTTTGGGAATAAAATAAATTCGTTTGTAAGAATATTCCTAGGTTAAACACTTTGAATCAGTTTCACAAGTTCCTTCTCAGGTTTCACTCAGATTGACATTTTCGGTTAAGATTTTGGAAAATAAATATATTATTTTGAAACTTTATTAAATAGAAATTTAGAGGAAAATATTTTGGGTTGTCACATTAACCCATGGGAACTGTAGATTAATCTTGACCCTTGAAGTTGTCTTGATGGGTGGTTCAGATTTTTATAGGTTATTTACTCTTTTTTTTTAATTGATTAATAATTGGCTCTTTAATTGGAATCATAATTATTATTATTTTGATTTTGTTGCATGTTTTTACGGAAGAGTAATTTTGGTAGGTTTTTTTTATCCTATTTTCTTTTTGCGTAGCCATTTATAGATCGGTGTGGTGTGTATGTGTTATTGTGCATTTGTAGACAACATAGTTTATTCTCCACAAAATGCTTGTGTGCATTCGTTTGTCGCTCATTTGTGTATTCTTTTTGTTGCATATCTGTGCATTTTTGTCACCCACGTGTGCATATTTCTACGTAGCCATTTACAAATCACGTGTGTGTTATTCTGCATTTGTAGACATCACAATTTGTGCTCCACAAATCATTATATTGCAACCTATGAGTGTAAACCAAATGAAAATGTCAAGCAGTGACCTAGGTTCTAAGATATGCAGTACATAATCCTACCTTACCTTAATTAATTATCCTAAATTTGCATAACACAAAAAATAAATCTAATAACTATGAAGGAAATAAAACTTTACTAAAAACTCCATAACGTGCAAAAAAAAAAAAAAAAAAAAACAACTAACCTTGGTTACGTGATTAATCCTTCCATGCTTTGTCGGGTCCGGAGTGTGGAGGCCTTAGGGTTGGGGTTCAACTTTTGCGGGAACGAAAAAAAATTAAAACGCATACATTAAGGAAATTCACCGTCTAAGATTATTCTACATTTTCATGGGGATTATATATACTTCTCATTGTCTTTACCATATGTATGTATGTATGCATATTATGCTATTATGTATTATGTATGTATGTATGTATGTACTGTATTGTAATGTATATGTTGTATGTATTGGTGTATGTAATGTATGTATGTATCGTAGTAATGTATATATTAATATATATATATATATATATATATTATATAGATAGTATTACTATTATAGAGTCATATCATGAGATGTGCTTAGGTGGAGAACATGAGAACGCATCTGTGCATCCATCTAATATTTTTTAATGGTCTAGATTAGATTAAGTGCGTGAGAACGCGCATTAAATGTGTGCAAACACACTAAATCGCGTTTGCACACATTTAATACGTGTTCGCACAAACTTAATCTAATCTAGAACCATTAAAAAATATTATATGGATGCACATGATGCGTTCTCACGTTCTCACCTAAACACATGTTTCCACTGGAACTCTACCCTACTATAAATATATATAGCTACCTACTCATATATATTATATACATATATACTATCATATTATATGATATATATATATAATATACTATATATACTATTCATTTTTTTTTTTTGATTCCTATGAGATCAGGTCTTCCATGCGGTCAGCTGCGGCATACACATTAGGTATGCATAAATACTGTTCGAAAATACACCGAATGAAATGCCAAAAAAATACCACCACACAAAATAAAAAAAAATACACCACACATAATGGTGTATGGCACACTAACAGCACGGGAAGACCTGACTATTAGAAATACGCAAATGAAATAGACATATTTCATATAATCTAACCACAATAGCGGAAGCATAGGTCAAACATACCTCCAGCCATAGGGGTTTTTGGTGGTTTTTCATTAGATAAAGACCTGGTTTTTGTCTCCATAGTGGGACCCACCAAGAAAAAAACAAAGCAAAGACAGCGTCGCCTGAGACACAAAAACTAGCGCCTGGGGTTAATTCTGAAGATTTTTTATTTTATTTTTTCAAATTTCTTTTTTCAGATTTTGTTTTGTTTTGTTTTTTTTTTTCTTCCAATCTTCTCTTTCCTAGTCACACCTGCAAAAACTTTTCAAAATATACAACTATGGAGATGCTCTAGTATTTTCTTGGCCAATTGACCTGCAAAGTATCTAAAGTTGCCTTGTTTAATTGTGAACTAAATTTCTAGAGAGAGAGGGAATCAGTGTGATTGCCTTATACTTCAATGGTTTTAATAGGAAGAAAGACTAACATGCTTATACTAGTAAGTATTCTGTGAAGTCCATAGAAAAGTAGAACTATGATCTGTGCTGCTTCCTGCCTGACTACTAAGAAAAACGCAAATGTCTGAATTTCCTTACAGTTCCTTAGATACATATGATCTAGATGAATGCTCCGGTTGTGGTTCCTAATACAAGTAATTATAGTGTGCATCTTTAGGCTCTGTTTGATTCTATGCTTCAAATTCTCACCCATTGTTAGATTTCTAGACTGACCATTTTTCTGAACATTTCTTGCTGACGCTACTCCAGATGGTGATGGCTGTTTTTGCATACATATATCATCAGTCTTTCGTGGTGCCTCAGAACCTATCAATCGAGATGATCTTGGACCAGGTATAGTATTCACAACATTTATATTCGTGTACCAATACAAAAAAAAAGTTCCATTGCCACACCGGAATTTGGATTATACCTTTCCTTTTCTCTGTCGCCTCCTCATCACAGATATTAATGAACCTTCCATTCGAGGACCAACTAGCGCTGTTCACACAAAGCTGGGGCAGATCATCCAGGAAAGGCGGTTTGCAGAATCTTGAGTATGCTAACGGACTTGTATTAATGATTTGACGTAGTTTATTTATTTTACAACAGTGATTGTATATCTTAGTATTGGTTTGCAAGGGCTGTTTCTAAAACCTTAATAGTTAGTGCTTTTTTTAGCTTGCCTAAATCCTTATCGTGCAGATTGTATAGTGCATTAGTGCTTGATACCCCCCCCATTGACTTTTTTTGTAGGTTGCTTTGACAGGACAGTAAAAACCCTTCAAACTGTCATCACATTGCTCCAAATAAGCTGTAGCTACACAAGAATCCAACTCTTCTCTAGTATGAAGTATCTACCTTATAATCCTCCATGCTTTATTCGAAAATAAGTTCGAGTTCACTTGAAATTCTTAAATTTATTTGAAGACAAGAAAATTAAAAAAAAAAACGTTTATTTTGTAATATTAGAAAACATGAAACAGAGAATAGTGATTGTAAAGTTATTGAATGTGCTAGGTTGTCGCAATTATAGATTTAAATAGAAAAAGGTTAAGCGGCATAGTTGTGGCTCTACTAAATGGAGGGTCATATGTTCGAAGTCTAGTGTGGATATTGACTTTTTGTGCTTTAATAGATTGAAAAAGTATATATAGACATATATTACATTATATAAAAAAATTAAAACAAATACGGAGTAGTTTTTACATAGAGCTTGGTTTAGTAGCCCATGATGTGATATTTTGTCCACAATATGCTAAAAGATGAAATTTCCCTGCTCTTAGCTCTCATATCCCAACTTGTACATGATAGTTGTGGGATTGAATCATTCTGACTCAAATGGCGTATTAGGTGAGAGGACTAATGACTAGTGGCATACAAGAAACTTATCATATAGGGTGCAGTTCAACTAATTTGGTTGAGTAGCCCATGATGTGATATCTCTTGCCCACAATTTGCTAAAGGTTGAAATTTCCTTAACGAAAAAATTTCACTTTTGATCCTATGAGTATTGGAGTATTGTTAATTTCGATCCACGAGTTTAAAAGTTTTTAATTTTAATCCACAACTATTCGATTTTGGCAATTTCAATCCACAATTTTGTTAATTTTAGCATTAAAAAGCGAATTACACTTTCTAGCAATTATTAGGCGGCAATTTGGCTAGATGACTAAAATTGACAACAGTTGAATAGTTGTGGATTGAAATTGACAACTTTAAAACTCGTGGGTTGAAATTAACAATACCCCCAATATTCATAGGACAAAAAGTTAATTTTTTTTTTCTCTTCCTTGCCCCAACACCTAAAACCTCGGACTGATATGAAAATTGAGTAAATCATATAGTGACTCAGCGACCTATTAGTAAAAAGACAACCGCCAGGCTACAAGGAGTTCACTTACATCCTAGTGAACACAACAAGCTTATTACATTGGGTTAACTTTTACATTGTGGTGTTAAGGTCTACAACCTATCGTCTAAGTTCACGGCCGTCCAGCTAACGCCAAGTCCTCCGCAAGAACCTGCAATCGCCAAGAAAATCCGCCACGACTCATCTCCTTGACGAAGGCCCTGAAGTTGACCGAGCAATCGGAGTGTCGAGCACATGTTGTAGAGTCAAGAGCCTGCTTAATGGACATCCATACTTGGCGCGAAGTGGTCTTGCTGATGGTGAGGTGCATCACCTTCTCGGAGAGAGAGAGATTAAAACATGGATGATATTGCTTGGTCTTGCTGCACCCATGCATTAAAGGAAATAGAAGAAGCAGTCGACGCTGAAGAGAAAGCAACAAAGGACTCCTGTGATGGAACAGTGGCAGCAGGCGGCATGCATGAATAGTACCATTGACGTAACCCAATAGGTTTTGGCCCTCGCAAAAATGGTATTGACTGAGTTCTCCAAAACAAATAATTACGGGTGTGAGTTCGATGAACAAAAAGTGATGGTGCGTCGACAACAAGTTATTAGAAACCACAGGGCATCAGAACACGACATCAGAATAGTCTACTCAGGAAGAAACTCCGACATAATTGTCATTATCACCCACCATAAGAAACCTAAACGACTGATACCAGATGAGAACATAATTCAAGAATATATTAATAATATGAACGTACACAAAAATATATACTAGAGTCGTATACTGAGTACACAAGACTAGAGTCCTAAATTAAGACATTACAAAGTAGTACTCGTAGTAGATTCCTAATAAGAGGGGCATGCATGATGTATTGATGTGATAATTCATGAAATATTTTCATTTATCCATTTAGTAATATTGTATTTTGGGCATTCAAAAAAAAAAAAAAACCATTTTTCATCAAATCCCACCCCTCGATCCGTGTCACAAAGCAACAGACATCTGCATCCGTTGATTACTCCTCTTAATCCAACGCCTCAAGTTCAAACCTTTTACACATCATCTCTCGATCCGTGCCACTCTCCTTTCAACCTATCACATCGCTTCCTTATCTTCTCTTCTCCTATAAATTCACTTCATCTCCTCATCTCCTCCACCGCTTCAAATTAAGCAATCACGCACCCTGCCAAAATCCACTGTTTTTCTACCAAATCCTATCTTTATCTTCTACTCCCATGGCGTCCGCCACCCGCCGGAAAAGCTGCCGCCGCTAAGCCTAAGAAAGCCGCCGCCGCTCCTAAGAAGCCTCGAGCTCATCCTCCTTATTTTTGAGGTATTGATTCTTTCTTTTTTTTTTCTGGTTTTTCAAGATATTCATGTCTGTTTGGTTGTGAGATCTGATTTTTGTTGAATTCCAGATGATATCGGAGCGATTGCGGCGTTGAAGGAGAGGACCGGTTCAAGTCAGGTGGCGATAGCGAAGTTTATCGAGGAGAAACAGAATGAATTTGCCACCCAACTTCAGGAAGCTGTTGGTGGTCCATCTAAAGAGTCTCGGGCGGTCGGGGAAGCTTACGAAGGGTGAGAACTCCGTTCAAAGCTCGCCGGAAATGCCAAGACTGCGCCGCCCCCGCTTCCAAGCCCAAAGCTCCCAAGGCCGCAGCAGAGCCAAAGAAGAAGACCGTCGCCGCCAAGCCGAAAGCAGCTGCGGCTGCAAAGAAGGTGGTTGTGGAAAAGCCTAAGAAGAAGGTTTCAACCCCGTCTAAAGCTAAAAAGCCAGCGGCAAAAGCCAAACCTGCCAAGAGAACTCCGGTGAAGAAGGTGGCTCTGTCTAAAGTAAAGTCTCCGGTGAAGAAGCCCAAGAGTATCAAGTCGCCGGCGAAGAGGGCGAGGAAATGAAGCAATGAAAATGGCGAAAAAGGCTTTAGCTTTAGGCTCTGATAACATAGTTTGTTAGAGGGTTTGTAAAGTATCTAATGTTTGAGATGATGACTATATAGTTTCAGTGTAATCCCTTTCTTCTTCTTTTCTTTTCGGCCATTGATCTTAAATGGTGGTTGTTTTCTAGTCTGGTTTGTTCTATGTAATATAAAGCTTGAAAGGTTTGAAGACATTCTTGAAATGAAGCTGTTTAGCAATATGAACCTCATCCAAAATGCACATTTATAATTATAAAAGTAATTACAGAAATATTATATTTTCAAATACCCAATTAGACATTCAAAGAAGTTTGTAGTTTTTATTTGATTCCAATCCTATACATATATGTTTGTATGTGTATATTGCAGACTGTTGTTACCTTTGAGACATTAACAAATCATATGTTTGATTTATACAAACCAATGGGGAAATGGAAATGCAAAAAAAATTCGATCTTTGGCCTTTTTTCATGGCAAATCTTGAGGAATTTTGGAGCAGAAGTTGTTCAGTGCAGGATTTCAGAAGCCTAACTTCATCCTCTGTTCAACTTTCAATCTTAGTTCATCCTCTGATGGAACCTGCCCTCCACTTTCTGAGGTTTTGCACCACCAAGCCATGAGCTCATCCTGCAAATGGAGTTTCTATCATTCTATGGATTCAGTGTGACAAAATGAGCATAATTCAAGGTGAATATGCAGCCAGCCAGGCATGTATATATTAGCAGGTCACAGAGAGTGATAATGCTCGTCTTTCCTAGCTCAATTTCCCGAGGCTTGAAACACATGTAATTCGGGGCAACTGTAGCCGAGTTAGTCAAACTGTTGACTTGCTAACCACAAGATTACAAATTCGATTATGGAAGTGGCCTATTGCTTTCTTAGTTTGAGTCAGTCAACTATGAACAACCTAGGAAATGATAGCAGCCTATTATTTATTTTATTTTTTTAGTTTGAGCCGATCAGCTATGAGAAACCTAGACTAAGTTACCTCTTTGTGATCTTTTGCCAGTTAGGATTACAAAGCGGGGATTTAGGCAGTGATTGCGGGTTTTCATCATAACTCAAAAATAAAAAGGAACACATGTAACCAAAACCTCAAAATCTTGAAAGCCAATCTAAATTAGCAGCTACTCTCGAATAGTCATTGTTCCAGAGTTGCCGGAACAACAAACCATTATTAGGACGCGCTGAAACTGATACTAAATATGTCCTTATTGTTACTCCAATTTCAAAACGATTCATTCTCTTTGAATAAGTTACATAAAGCGTAGTAGGAAGTAACAATTCAAATTGGGATGAGGCGTATCTACCTCCAAGAAGTCGTGGTTGGAGACGTATTGACTTCCAACGGAGCATGTGATGCCACAAATACTTACTGAGATGCACTTCTTAGCATCTTTTGCTGAATATTCTTGTTGGGACCCTGCAGATTCCCAAAAGGATAAAGAAAGTGTATAATGCCATGGAAGAGTAGTTTTTACAAAACGAAGACTAGTACAAAATAGTGTGATTTTTCTTTTTAGAAAATAATTTTCAGCGTTGGTAAAAAATGCGCAAGGTACTGTCAAGGTAACAACATATACCAGTTATGCGAGCAATGTAGTAGCCAGTTCCTCCTAGTGCACCTTCCCACTTGCCCATTCTCAAGCGCAAGAAAAATCCATCTAAATGCGACAGTGGAGCATTTGAATCCAGCCATCTGAGGGAAAACCGGAAAAACAGGTTAGAGCCTTGTGCAAGGGAAACTTCTCGTTAATCATATATAAATTAAAAACAAACACAAACACGGAATATACAGAACTAGCATTCAGTTACCCGAGGTAAATAATAACCACGTGAACAAATCAGTAGAACATACAGATATTTGGTAGCATAACATGGTCGCCAGATAGGCGCGGTAGCGCTAGTCGGCGTAGAGTAGCGCCTAGCGCCTCGGCTGATATAAACTAAAAAAAAAACAGGTTCTCGGTGTGTGAGTATATTTAAAATATATATAATACTAATATATATACATAGTATATATAATATAGTATATAATATATATATAATATATTATAGTATATCGGAGAGTCGACCGAGTTAGGCAGCAAGGCAGGTGCGCTATGTGAGGGAAATCGCCATGGTCTAGGGGCGCCATAAACCGATTTTTGCAACAGTGATGCATAAGGACTGTGGTAGTAATGAAAACAATAGTGTTCCTTGTATGCTTACTTAAGGATATCCCCACGGGACAAACGAAGCCTCCTTATAGCATCAAAAAGCTCCTTTCGGGACACTTGCAGTCTCTTTGCTACCAAAAAGTGGGCAAAGGCAAAACACGGTTCCTTTCAACACATTCTCTCCTGGATTCGAAGCCACGTTTTCTGGAACATCACTTGATCTCGCTTTTCTTTCAACAGAGATTGATTCACGAGTTTGTGCTAGGTTATTAGTGTCGGTGACAATGCCAGATTTCTCTTTGCAGCGACCAATGTGATTGACGATAATGTGGTAAGTCCCTTCCTCCTTTGCCAGAAAGGCGTCACCTGAACAGAGCGGCAAATTATTAGTACCGTATTGCTTGCCTGAAGATACGATTGGACATGTAGTAGCCCAATGATCAAGTGTAAAGCATCTACTGAACAAGGAACGAGAATTTTCAGTCCAATCATATGAACTGATAGTTCTTAGAAGATCCTCCCGCTTACTTTCAGTTGCCTCTGAACAGTTACAGAAACCATCCCCGCTTTTGCCACAGAATAAACAAATTGCTTTTTTGCAAGTCGCTTATTTCTTGTGTCGGGAGGTATGTTGTGTTTCAAAGGCCTCCAATCTCTTAGCGAACAAACAAGTCATAGCCTCCGAGCTCTTAAACTTCGGAAAGGGTATAATAGGATTTAATTTATGTATCGACTTCTCGTTGTTGTCAAAGCAAATGGAAGCATCATCATTGAGAGCATAAGATGGCATATCCTTGGATTTAGTTGATACCCCCTCCACGTTTGCTGATGCAGATGTGATGATTTTATCGTTTGACACGAGAATTTGTTCATCTGATCCATCGTTTTCCCAAGGGCACTGTGTTGGCGAAACGTCAATAACCATCTTGTCATCCACGAGAACATCTTTAGATTCTCCAGCAGAAATATCGTCTTTTGATATTCTTATTTCTGGTATTGCAAAGGTGCTCCAAATATTGTGATTACCCTCGTGCCCAGATTAGAATGAGCAACGGCAAGTGCAAGCAGAGGAACTTCTTTGTGGCTGGGTTTTGATAAACCGTTCACCATATTTGAGATCCAAGTGAAAAACGAGCTGCCATGCCCAACGGTGGATGTTGGAGCAACGTTTCTTTGCATTTGCATTTGCGTTTTGAACTCTTTTGCTCCCTGAATATAATGGCTGTTCGAAGTTTTCTAGATTCTTGCTTTCGGGAAAAATCCTGGCACTGTTGCAGCTTTCCACACTCTCGTGGCTGCCTTCCTCGCTACTTGACATTTTTCGTTGGAATCATCACTATCAGACGAAGCTTTCCCTTTACCTTTCTTTTATGACAACAAATCTGCATCTTCCTTTTACTTCTTTCTTCTTTCACAGCCACTTTTTTATCTGATTCCTGTGGCGGTATTGAATCACGTTCACCCTCTCCTATCGTCTGAAGAACGGAGAGATCCTTCTCTTCATTCTCCCGTTGAGATTCCTTATTTTGATCGGTATCAACATTACCATCTACCTCTGCGGGATTTATGTTCTCCATTCCATTGGTGCTCCCTGCCAAAATAAAGTCGCAATGGAGTAACCAAACTAAAAGAAGAGTGGTGAATATAGAAAAAAATTGAGATATCTGTCAGCCAATAACAGACTAGTGATCAAATGAGTTCATTTTGTTATATGAGTCCGTGTGGACAGATTTTGGCCATTGAATGTTTGAGATCAATGGTTCAGATTTCGCCAACTGTGCAACGCAAACTGTGCAAGTGAAGTGCACAGTTGCATAGTTGCCGTGCACAATTGCACAGTTGGCCAAATCTAAGCTATTGATCTCAAGTATTCAATGACTGATCTCAAGTATTCAATGGCTAAGATCTGTGACTGATCTCAAGTATTCAATGGCTAAGATCTGTCCACATGGACTCATATAACAGGGTGGATGCACGGGAGCGTTAGCCGCCAATAACATAACTCAAAATATCTAAAGACGAAAACATTGCTTGTTTCGTTTCCACTACTCGACGAAAACATTACACAACTTAGTTGTCGGAGCAAATTCCATAGCTACAAGCGGGAGGTTAATTGAGTCACTAGCAAATTACCTTCACCGATATCTTCTTGATCATTAATACCATTGAATCTGATAATTTCTGGCGGTGAAGAAACCTCGTTGCTCGGTGCCACATTCCATAGAAGAATGGGTTTTTTCTTAGCTAAGCTGTTATCAGCGCATTTCAGACTCAAACCTTTTCCCGGAGTCCATACTAATTCAGATAATGGATCAGGTGCTGCAAATATGTGCAATCCTGAGCCTGCATTTACACCTGCACCTGAATCATCGTTCAGTTTCGTCTTAACAGTGTGATCGGAAAATCCCATAGCAAGCGCTATATCCACGTTGTTCTTGTTAACACTCATCATCAGCAATTTGCAAGCAATGAAGCCTGAAAGTATAAGTTGAAAAGAAATTAGTCATTGCCATGAGCCAAAATCAAACAATCCCGATAAATAAGTGGATTACTAAAAGGTATAAAAGATGGAGTTCTGAAATCGTATTTTGCTAATGCATTTCGGAGTGGTAGTCCTTGTGTTCAAGCCGATTTCAAGAAATAGCAACTTGAAAATGCAACTTTTGTTAACAAAAGGTGTCTGTGAGATCTCATTAAATCTCGTTGAGTTGCATTTTCTTATTATTGCGTCCTTCGAGTCTCATTAAATCTCTTTAAAACTTTCTTGTTCAATCAGTTCGTGTCTTTTTAAAAGTCTAAGCTGATAGTTAGATTGCACATTAATGGTTATATGCTCAAAACTATTAGCACTCCAAAGTTATCCAACCAAATAGTTAGAAACTTCTGACAAAAAAAAAAAAAAACAAAGAAACATCACGATAAGATTCTAGACTTACAGACGACAGAACAGTCTATCCTTCAAAACCTTAGCCTTCAGAACCGATGTTTCATCTCTACAAAGGGTACTCTAGATGATCGTCAAACTTTTTCCTGTTCATACATCTGTAAAAACTTATTAGAATACTAGGTAATCAGAATCGCTATCTTCTCTCAAGAACTCGTAGGAATAATTGCTAATTCACACAGTTTAAATAAGCAAAGATTTCACATAAATTGTATCCGAAAAGCAGCAAGCCCATAAATGGAAAGCAAACGGAGCATCAGAATCAACTTTGTAAATCGCACAGGATCATCTACAGAGCACAGCCATATATATATAATCTAGTCGAAACCAAAGAACCATCATGGAATCTTAGCAAAACCAAGAACCATCATGGAGTTACATTCACCGCTGTAAAACACACACACACACACACACACACAAGTGAAGGTAAACAAACATTGCCATAACTAGTCAAGCCTTCTTATTTAGCGGTTCATATATCACGGCTATGAGCAAATTAAGGCGACTTTGGAGAAACAAACAGTTCAACAAAAGCCCGGAAACATGCTCTGATCAACCTTATTCATGAATCTCTGGTACTTAACCCTTTCCCATGAATGATTTCAGTCCAAGAAATAGCATAATTTCTTCCTCAGACAGATAAAAAAAAAAAAAAACTAGATTTGGAGGATCATATTTAGACGTCAATTGAATCTCTAAGCAAACATATACAGATAATCAGATATAGATATAGTGCTCTCTACTCTCCATTCCAGGAAAACATAATCTATTGATAGCAAATAACAATTCTCAGTACAGATCAACCTGCAATTAATCAGCCTCAAAGGGATATTTTCACAACTATATCATGGCAAGAAAAGATTGAATCTTGAATCAAGTTTCAAACCCAGAATTCACACAAGATAGATAGTGAGGCAAAACAGAAAAAAGGTTGCCCTTTTGCTTTCTGAAATCAAGCTTTATTTCAAATTCTTAGTACCCTAAGCACAGAAGATCAGCTCTGATCAGCCAAACAGGAAGAACAAGATTGCCCAATGAAGGAAACCAGAAATTAAGAGAGACCCACTCACCCACATACCTTTTGAGCCTCAAACCCCATTACAGAAACCCAGGGAAAATGCACCCAATCAGAAAATACCAAATGGAAAGGCAATAAAATTCTTGGGAATACAGAGATGTGGAAGGAGGTCTGTGTACATGTAAGCATTAATACAGAGGGGAGATGAGCAGTGGCGCCCAGGCTGCCACGTGGACTGTTGCATGCCAGTGACCGCTCATAGAAGAAGACCTGCACTCTGCTATCTATCTATTTCCTGTATCCATCACTATCAAACCCACTCCCATAACTGCATGAGTTGTGATCCAAGTGGCCAAGCTGGGTTTCTGGAATTCTAAGGAAAAAGATAAAGGATAAATAGCTTAGGGAAACCATCCATTCCCTTCTAGACTGGGAATCTAAGCAATTTCCCTATCACTTTATATACTCCTCTGATCAGCCAGAAATAATTAGATATCATACCTCAATTTTGTTTGTAATCATGTAATTTTGTGTTTTTTTTTTTCCCCATAGAATCAGTCAATTTAATAAATTTATAACTACCAATCAACAAAAGATTGACATGATCTAACCTTTTTTCAATTTTAAATTTAACTTTATTGAAAAAAATTCACAAATTACCACCAATGCTTGAACTCACAACCTTCTAAATAGAAATCCAATCTGAATATCATTGAATCACAGTCTTGATATCTAATATAAGTTTAAAAACATATAATTGTTATATTTTGATATAAAATAACACAGTGTCAATCAATCAACATTATAAAGTTTGGGGATAATAATAGAGTAAAATAAGTGGGGGCAAGGAGGGATAATGTCATGAATGCCAACTGCAATGGGGTCCTCCTCATGATTCTTTCTCTAAACTGCCTGGAAGTGCAAAGTGGATAGATTTGGGATTTGGCGTTGCTGTAAGAAAATTCTCCGGTTAGGGTCCTCTATGGTCCTACCAATTTTTATTTTAATTTATTTTTTTCAAAGAACGAGGAAACACACTAGTGTATGGACACCTCAGTTGGTCACAAAGAAGAAATTTGAAAACAATAACTCGAAATTGAGTCTCATCAGTCATAGTGTGAGAGTAACTTCTCAGTGTTTGAGTTACCACTTACTAGGAAGTCGGGAGCCCTTAGAATTGGGGATTCAATTTTTTGGAAACACAATATTATAATCTAAATATATCAAGAGAGTAAATCTTACTTTTTATGTAATAGATCATAAATCATAGGAGGGAAGTAAATTGCAGTACAAAATCGTGATGGTGAAACGAATTACCAACAAGGCACCCAATAAAATAGTACATAATAAATAAATATTTTTTGTTGGATTTGCTGGAATCTTGGAGTCAAAAGTGAGAATGAAAAACACGTTTGTAATTTAATCAAACTAATTAGGAAATGATTAATGGGGGAATAAAATAATGTTAAAATTTGTTGCATTCCCCTCATGTATAATTAATTAATTCAGGGTTCAATATTTTTTGTTGGATTTGCTGGAATCTTGGAGTCAAAAGTGAGAATGAAAAACACATGTTTGTAATTTAATCAAACTAATTATGAAATGATTAATGGGGGAATAAAATAATGTTAAAAATTTGTTGCATTCCCCTTATGTATAATCAATTAATTAATTAATTCAGGTTCTTTGTACATATGTATAAAAACTTTTTTTGCATTGTTTTGTTTTATTTAATTACAGATTTTTCAATTAATCAAGTAAGACAATACATTGAGACTAATCATATTTATATATCGGATATAGGACTTATAAGCTATAGCAAATAAATTTAAATTAATATATAAAGAATCTTATAATTTATTAGACACTAAGACTATATAAGATAATTTAAGATAAAATCTTTTTATACTCCGTATGTAATAAACAAATAAACTATAGCTTACAATTGTAAATTATAAGCTTTAAAAATGATAAAAAAAAAAAAATAATATTATGAGTTTGTATCGCGCCAGCATGACCCGTGTATGGGTTGACCCATGTGATCTAAGGAATTGCCTCCATTTCGACCTATGTGGGCCTGACCAGCCAAATTGTCATCAATATTTTCCTCATAACACGCTTTAAGCGAAAGAATCATATTTGTAATCGACAATACTCTATATTCATTAAGATGCTAAGTAATATAAGAACTTGGGTATTATCCATCTTTTGATCTTGATTCACACTAATTTAATTTAATGCTCTCGATGGCATTATTAAACTCTTATATTGCTGATTGTTTTAGGTTAAACTTATTTCACGTTACTTCATCTTTTGCTCCTTCAATTCATCTCACGTATAAAAAATCTTATAATTTTTATAATTTATAATTTTATTGACTAATACTATATTTATTTTAAGTCAAACACACTCAATCATTTATACTTGTTCATCAAAATCTCTCACTTGGTCCACCACCTCCAATATGTATTCCACCTAATGTTATCTGCCTAATGTCATGGCCCCACCTAATGTTATCGTATATAAGTATTGGAGAGTGTAACAATACGGATGAAGAATATAAATCATCGAATATGTCTCAATATTTATATCCTAGTGCTCACAACAAGATCAAATTCATACTTACCTTAACATTTTAATCATTGATAATATTTAAATCTTTCACTTTACGGCTGCTAAAAAAAACAAGACTTATGAACTTATACTTCATATTAACACTTGTCTATATTTACATGAAATCAAATACAAAAAATATCTATATCAATCAACTTGGTACAAATTTTCATATCTTATCTCTCGTCCTCATTATATTATACAACTAATTAAATTGGCAGGCTAGCTAGAACATCATTAATGTGGGTAATTAATTAAGACATGTATATAGTATGGGGGAACATGTGATTATGTGAACATATCCAATCAATATGAAATGACTTTTAGCTGAAAACACCTCAAATCAATGTAGAAATTAAAGCCAAGTATGAAAGCGGAACTTACCCCAATCATTATGCAGTGGAACCGTATCTGCCTTACAAGATGGACACGATTCTATATGTGTTAATAATTACGAAATTATATGTTTATAATTATACAACTATAAATAAATAATTTTTGAATTTCATAATCATAATTATTGAACTCTATATTCACAATTACAGAATTCTATGTTCATAATGACTGAACTATATGTTCATAATTATAAAACTATATATTCATAATTTTTTAACTTCATAATTCACAATTATTGAATCTCTATATTCATAATGTGAATTATTGAATCTCTATATTCATAATTACAGAACAATATGTTCATAATTATATATGTTCACAACTCTACGTTCATAATTTTTGAACTATATATTCATAATTATGAATAATTTTAGAACCGTGTCCACCTTACAAGTGGACACGGTTCCACAACATAATTTGCCGAACTTACCCTTATATTTTCTCACAAATAAGTATAAAATAAAACTTATTCGCAAATAAATTAGTTTAAAAAAAAAATCACATGAACCAATCTTCAAGCTCATAAAATATAAATTGAACAATCTAATTTCGAGAATTAATACCGTAACATTTTTGCGTACAAAGAGAGTAAATCGGCTCAGCCCCAAACTCATGATGCTAGTGGCTCAATGGTTCCAGTGATTAAGATTTGGTAAATCCGCACGAACTTAGCTCAATGATACAGTAGACAGTATTTAAAATAAGAGATAAATGTTCAAACCTTGACAGCGGCACTGATATTTGAAAGAAGGATATGTGTGGTAAGGTTTGAAGTGTCGCTTCTCAAATCTCAATCACTGGACCATTCCTCGGGCCAAAAACAGCTTGTCAACGGTAAAGCATTAAATCGGTGTAGCCATCGAAGATGGCCACCTTTTTATTTTGTCATTTTTAATATGCTTTATTGGTTTTGCATTTTCTCCAACTTTTCTTGGTGACTATTCATTCTTTTTTTCGTTTAATTTCTATATCTTATCCCTTTCACTGTTTTAAGTGAAGACTTCTTATACTGTCCACTGTCCATCATTGATCACACCAAGATTGTATAGTAGTTTCCAAATGTGTTAGGAGTTAGGGCTGGAAACCTCCCATCAATGTTAAATTGTAGAATTTATTCGGCCGTCTGTGGGGATTGAACCCACGACCGTGTGGTTAAAAGCCACGCGCTCTACCACTGAGCTAAGACATCTACTGAATATACACGTCACGATCCTTGTCACGACGTGATGGGGTGCGTGACAGCCTAACTAGCCATAATTGTCTTCATCAAAGTTGTATCTCTTTGAGTTTCTTTCCAATGGCATAAGACCAGAATCACTTGATTTGGACAGTCTTACGGCGAGATATGGTCTAAATACCGAACAATGGTCAATCTGTACGAGAATTTCAACTTCTTACTCTTTTGTTTCACTTTTTTCTTGGTTTGCTCAAGAGATAGATGAAGACCATTGAAGACAATACTCTTTTACTCCCTTGAAGGTGCTTTAGCCATGAAAATACTTCTTTTTGCTTCAAGCTAGTGATGAGAGATATTATACTTAAATGCACAAACAAAGCAAATAGGATCATGATATCTACATTTTGGAGCTTGAAAATGAGATTAAATATGGGGTAAAGTGCAGTACAAATATGAATAATAAAACACTTATCAAGTATAATGAACAGATACTTACAATTGTAATAGAGCTAGTAAGCATTCAAAAAAAAAAAAAACACGTATCAAGTACAAGTGTAATAACTTGGTAGGATTATTGTGAGTATATGATTTAATGTATAGTCTCCAATTTTAAGTGTCACTACATCTTAACACTATATTATAATTTAATCATTGTTAAATTACTTCTATCCATTAGTAAAGCCAAAACTAATTGAAAGAATGAGATATCCCCAATTGGTCAATATTTAATTTTAATATTCACATTCTACAAATTATGAATGTAGAGTGTTAAATTCATGTATTTATATTACATATTTAAATAAAATTTTTAATAAAAACACAACAATAATAATTATTGTATTGGTTCCAAAAGAGGCAATGCCATGGAGCTAAGTAATCACATATAATGTTAAATTGAATTTAATAGTTCATTCATATGGTCCCCAGTGCAAATTAAAACGGCCAATCCCTAATTGCGCAGTTGTAATGACAACCAGGCCAACCAAGCCTTGAGTGACTATGGCATTTTGCTTGAACATTTAAGTTGCAGCAACCCTTACCATATTAATATATATATATATATATATATATATATATATATATATTTATATATATATATATATATATATATCTTCAAATTAGGTGTGTAAATGTGAACTAGTAGCCCGTGAGAAATATGCCCACTAACTTAATATCTCATCTAAAAAAATTGAAAAAATTTAAAAAAAAAAAGTGCAGCGGCCATCTTCATAATTGTGACGATGTACTTGAAAACACTTGATAGTGCACCTGCAGATAACTGACAGCTCACTTAAGATCTATAATAATACAATACACTCACGGATAACGGACAATACACTCAAGATCTTATAATAATGCACTCACGTGTGTGCACTATTAAGAGTTAATACCCATTTTGGTCCTCCGACTATTAGCTAATACACGATTTAGTCCAAAGTATTAAAAGTACCCAATTTAGTCCTCCTAACCTTTGAAATGGTACCCGCAATGTGGTTCCGTGCGATTAGAATTGCCCATTTATCAACCGTTATTTTGAACGCATAAGGTCATTTTAGTTGATAAAGCACATTCGCCTTCCTTAAATGAGAAGTGACATCATGCTTCCCACAGAGGTAGTGGCGCAATCTGGCATGGAGCGAGGTAGACGGTACCAAGGTCCACCATGGCCAGCACTGCGCATAACGGATGCTACTGAGTTGTCGCATCAGTGACTCCGATCGGCTGGAGGGCCCGCCGGGAGGGTCCACACGACGTAACCAAAGGAAAAAAAGGTTTGGATCCAAGTAAATTGACTTCAAGTTGGCCCTCAAAATAACGGTGCGATAGACACGCAATTGTAACGGGCGGGACCACGATTGTGTGATTTTAAAGTTACGAGGACTAAATGAGTATCTTTTGAATTACTTTGGGCACTAAAATCGATATTACTAATAAATCGCAAAGACCAAAATGAGTATTAACTCGCACTATTAAATTAGTTGATCTATCGAGTTAAATATCAATAGTTTTCAAAACGAACCGGAGTATACTATATAGTATTTATATATAGTATTATATATATAACTATATAGATGGTATAGGGTTCATCATATAACGTATAGATATACGTTATGATAGTATTATATTAAAGATCAGAATCAAAGACATGGTCCATCAACAGCTGCAGCAACCACGAAAACAGTACTACCATGACATTTCTCGATCCAAACCTTTTTTATATTTATTTTTATTTTTTTTTGCTTTGTTTTGTTTCATCATAAAGTCTCGCATTATGTTTCATATAACTGATAATCTTAGGTTTGATTTTTTTTTTTTTGATTGTATTGTTTTTTTTTTTTTTTCTTAAGATTTCATAGACCTGGAAACGAGATAGGGCTTAGCTTATATTTCACTGTCGCAAATTATTGTAATCTTTATCTGTATGACAACGATGATCACTCAATCACTTCTCATGTGCTGTCTACCGTGTAAAATAGTACGGAGTGTTACCTATTCTTGTGCAAAAGAAGACTTATTACAACATGCACTCTCCAGAAATGTCTGACTCGTCCTCATTTGTAGTTCCTGAGGTGGCTAAACTAGGATGATTGTGTTTTTCAACAGCTAATCCATAGAAACGAAGTCCATACGTCATCGGAACATGTGAAAGATAGTACAAGTTTAGAAGCTGACAAATGAGAGTACGGACCACGTATTCTTTTCGTGTCAAATGACGGTACTACTGATTAGTTGAACTAAAGCGGCCCAGATTTATTTATCTATAGTGTTTTCATTAAGTTAGGGTGGTGTATTAACGGGGACCCTGTGATTAGTTCTATCTTCCTCTCTAATATTAATTTTTGGATTATATATTATATTTATCTCCTCTATATCCACTTGTACTGCGGTAGCAAGTATAAAGTGAACATGGGCCGCGCATGGTAGCTCAGACCTAGTCATAGGAGGTGAAACTTTTGAATGATCGATCAGCGGGTCGAGTCTCACCAGCGGCGCGGGGGCGAAGTGTGCGGAGCAACCTCTCAAGGTGAGGGGGGCTTCTGTCGCATGGAGCCACCGGTCTAGCCTCTATGGTTCATGTTCAATTGAGTCACCATGATTTACATCCTCCCAAATGCTCTGTCAGGCCGGGGGGGTGAGGGGCCCTTAGGGTTGGGGTTAGCCTTTTGGAATGAAGTATAAAGTGAATGTAAAAGATTTTGAGCTCATATCAAATACTTTTTAACTTGTACTAGGTACAAGCGCATGCGTATATCGGTTGACACCATAAACATTCTTTTAAATCATATATTAAAAACACATAACAAGCTAGGTTAGACGACACGAGTACAATCTTAAAATTCAATCCAAAAGCTGCTAATGGACAAGAATTGAAGGAGAAGAAGCTGCGGGGTGAGGTTGGGTTTAATAATGTTGTAGCGCCTACCAAATGAACAAGGCATGATAAACAACTCACAATGTTAAAATCCAAAAAGAACAAACAAATTTTAAATATAATCCTATTTTATATATCATTGCAATAGCTGGTACACAACAAATGGAAGATGGTTTTCTGGAAAACACAAGTGAGCAAAATCCCTCACCTAGGATTTCCTCGTTTCCGGCCAACTCTTTGTCCTGCCCCAATTAACAGAGCTTTGCCTAATAATCCTGTGTGAAGGCTGACCAGAGCCACAGTTCCTCCTATTACCACCCATTTCCAGTCAATTCCGCTGCCATTTCTCTCGTGCACGACGTTTGAAACCTCACCACTTTGCTCTTCCCTGGACACGACCTCTTGCTGACATACTCCTCGCTTGATAGTTTCGTGGTGATTCCTGCCATTGTGCCACATCTTGATACCGGTGCATCGGTTTTCCTCATGTTCTGATATGCTCTGAAGCCAGCGTGCAGCTTCTTAACAGTTCCCCACATACCATGACGAACACCTAGCTTTGCGACGTCCTTGGGAATCCCCATGTCTTCGTAATGGGTAAGGGTGACTTCACAAGCAGAGAATTGTCCGTCTCTCTTTTGTGATTCCACTACATCAAAATTTAACAAGTCAAGGCAAGTTGCATGAATTTGCAGCTGCGTCCTTGGGAATTCACTTGTTTATGAATCATAGAACCTACCAGGCTGATAACCCAACTTGAGAAGTACACATCCACACGCCTAGGTTTGTCCCGCTTTGACAAAGCTGGATATGGAACACTCTATAGTTTGGAGTTCGCATGTAAGAACATATACAACATGCACACTAATGTTAACGGCAATTAAAAAAATGATTGCAAATGATGTACTGTTAGATAGGATGCTGTGTGCTTCTGTATTTGTAAAACTGGTAAACTTAATCACTGCTACCCACATTTTGAAACAATAGAAGATTATAGGATATAACTTAGCAAGAAACAAACATAAATTTGCAGCTTGGTGTTTAAGTTCTACAAATTCATATTCAAGAAACTTGTACCTTTGTTACACAATAATATTGCTCTTCCTGATTCCCATATTCGTTTACCAATGATATACTCACGATCGCTGCAGAAAAAATGGAAACTGCATACAGCAGTTTCAAGCCAATCTGAGTGTTACATATTAACTTGGACCAGGTAATTAATAGAATTATGTAGCAGATATATGTAGAAAACTCTCATCTTTAACAAACCTTTTTGATCCAGTGAACTATCATGAACCCATTATGAGAACATTCCTGCAATATCTTGAAGTATGCAAGCATAGGATCCCATTTAGGCCTAAACTCATCATCCCAGAAGAAATCTCTCACAAGCTCCGGAGTTGCATCCTCAAACACAGTTTTGCTCCGGAGTAGCAACCCAGGTGGGCCATTCTGGGGAAAAAAAGGATTCAGTTAAAAAATAAAAAATAAAAAAATGAACAGACATGGAAGGGGAGATTCATGTTTACTTGTATCAAGTTTGAAACAAATTAAAACAAATGATCATGTGTGCATGTGTCTATAACGTGTACAAAGAATGTCCTAGCAGAACCATGCCTAGGATTACAGGCTCAGCAGTCAACACAGCACAAATCAAGGTTATAACTTCATTCTTTTGCTGTTTTGCAAGCCACGTATATTACCATAGAAGGAATGATTTGCTATAAATGCATTTTAGAAATTTTAGACAAACTTCTATGGAACTAATGAAAGCATGAAAAGGTCTGGCTATAAGAGATTACCAGAAGAATTACAGAGGAAAAGCTAGTCACTCTTCACACCAGTATGGGAGAAAGAGAAACAAAGAGAATTGAGGTTAAACATACAAATGTGGTTAGAGGATAGTCATGTAATTCTAGTCATTTTTCAAAACGAAAACTATAATAATGAAGGAAAAGCTGACAAGGGAAAAAAATATACATCAAAGACAAGTTTAAACAAACCTCAGCCTCATGCCGCCAAGCTTGGTATGTCATGTTTGAAGTAGACCGTTCCATCAATGCTTTGCCATGCCATCTCCCCATATTTGCCATCTAGAAGTAGCAAAAAATGTTCCAGATCATTTTCTGTTACATCCTCTTTCTCTTGGCCAGAATTTCCAGTAATGCACCTGCACAAGCAGTAAAGCTAAATTAAACAGCTAATATTCATAACCCAAGAGGACTGTGTTACTTTAACAACACTAAATAAAATAGGACAGTTTTCTAGCCCAAAATATTTGTCAAATCAGGATTAGCATTGCTGATACAACCTAATCTTTTCAAAAATAATCAACTGTTTGATCAAATTAAGTATAAGTTCAAATTGCAGGAAACAATTGGACTGTTGCCTATACCAATTCATACTGAGATATGCAATACCAAAGGATGTGGAAAAATTGAGAGTTTGTTAGGGCTTAGGAGGATGTTGTAACTATAAAGACAATACTCACTCCAAAGTAAGTTAGGAAGCAAGAAAATCAGGTGCATCATATTCTAAGTGAACAAGAATAGTTTGAATCACAAGCAAGAGTATACTATATGAAGCCATGGTCAGTTAAGCCAGTAATCTGGATGAACAGATATTGACTAGAGATGGTTAGTTATTGGAATCTCACCTGTAGTTTTTGCCCTTCATAGAGGATGACACAGATAAAGCCATTAATGAACAAAGGTGGGCAAAAATTTATATAAGAGGTGGAAAATCACACAAATAGCAGCTCCTGCAAGAACTTAGTGGTGCATGCATTCAACCAAAACACACAAAACTTGAAATTTTCTCCAAGTATTTGGTTCTTTATGTAATTGTAGTTGCAAGTACTACCTTTCCTGAACAAGCTTGTTTCTACCATATATGTTATTCTTTTGCAAAGCTCTATATTTAAGAACAGAGAGATATGGTCCTTGTTCCCAAAACAAATGGGAACAACTTCTGACATCATATGAACTATATGACAATATTCTCAATGTAGTTAGAAACTTCAAAGAGCTATGCAGAAAGCACATATGTTGTGTTAGAAAGGAATGCAAACCTCTATACCTCATTGCAGATACCTACACAACCAAACAAGAAGAAATTTATGCATACTGCTTTTACATGGACAATGACTACTATGCACACTATAAACAACCAGCCAAAATGGATTGATATCTTAGTAAAATGACAACCAAGCAAAAAGTAAGTAGCAGTTCCTACTCCCTTTAAATCTCCACATTAAAATGCAACCAAACAGAAGTAATCAATGCTACTTCCTCTACACATAATCTAATAATCACATAGACAAAGCAATATCAAAGCTTTAACTAAATCAGACAAATCCTTGGATCATTCAATGTTGTTATCCACTTTAACACCACCTTACTCTATTAACCCAAAAAAATTGTTGAACTATCACTGGATTTACACTTCTGGGCAACATTTGATTGCTTAAAGTGTATATGTTTCTCTTTTTCCATATGGGTTGTGGATGGAAACTAGAAAGGTATCTTACCTTTTCAGTTAAAAGAAACTATTACTTGAATGACTGGACAAATATCTAAATTCTCTATATTTCAAATGTTTATGCAATTAAGGTGCAGTTAATGAACATAAAGCATGACCATAGTTGCTCTTCAATTTCTATAATTTCTATACATCAATATAAAGCAGAAACATAAATGCATAGGTATTGATTGTTCTTAAACTGACCTATCACTTATAGACACACAGACAGACAAAAGTGCTTCAATTACAGTAGAACATACTGGATAATATCCTCAGTGCTCCTCCTCGCAATCAAATCCGAGGCCGTGGTCGTCCAAGCAGCACCTTCTCCATCCACCGGAGCCGAAACATCCACCGACTCGGAAGACGGTTTCCGCGTCCTGCCACGGAAACTATTCCACAACCTCCGGCCACCGAGAACGCAGACAGAGCCGTGAATGCGAACCAGAGGCGGCGAGCACCGAACCGGGAGGAGCGGTCCAGACAATCCGGTTCAACTTAGACCTAAGGCCGAGAGCCAGAATCCCGGTCCAGCGCGGCCGCCAGGACCAGCCAATCATGAGGCCGATCATCACCGCCACCCAAATCGGGACGATGCAGACCAAAATGTCGACGAATGCTTCCATCACCGCTGGCTTATTGAGCAGCTCCACCATCCCCACCCACCACTCCACCTCCATTTCCTCTAACGATCCCCGACGAAAGATAAGCGTTGTAGTACGCCGACGGACGCACCTACTCGTATCGGCATTAACGAACGTGATTGAAGAGATGGAGCTGGAGAAGCATTTGATTACATAGATAGACAGATAGATAGAGACAGATAGATAGATAGATAGATACAGACTAACTGAATTTTGGCCGGAGGGGAAGGCTTGAGGGAGGGAGGGAGGGAGAAAATGGGAATTCGTGGCGAAATCACGACGGTGTCAATTTTGACGGTACATCACTCATTTCGTTAATCCTCGCTGTTATCCGTCTGAGCTCGCGCGTGGATGCAACTTGTTCTGGAAACGGGGATCCGTACGGATGCAATTTATGTTAAATTCAATAACACCTCCAATGGTCCCCGAGTATTAGAGTATTACCAGGTGTGGTCTTCCGTGTTTAAAATGACCCCGAGACGTTCTCTGAGTTTAAAAAAATAACCACCTGTAATCCTCCGTTAGGTTTGGTGTCAAATGGACGTTAAGTGTGAGAGCAAACTTGTCATTTCTACTATGAGAAAGAGTTAATACCTTCAATGGTCCTCCGAGTATTAGGGTAATTACCAGGTGTGATTCCCGATTTTAAAACGACCAATAGACATCCTACTAGTTTAAAAAAATTACCACCCGTAGTCCTCTATTAGGTTTGCTGTCAAAGGGGGTGTTAAGTATTAGGGCAAAGATGTCCTTTCACCTATATTTCTTCTTCACAAGTTTTGCGGATCCTTCCATCTACCCACAGAATACCACCTCAAGAGGTCACTCTACTTCGGCGAGAATGGCAACGAAGGAAGCTTTGACCTTCGGTCGTCAATGGCGAAAACCATCGTTTCAGAAAACGGGTAGCTCTGAAGATTGGGAACCACGTATGGATTATACCATTAACTCATCTCTCTCTTTCCTCAAAGATGGAGTATTTGGACGACCCTTCCTCCATTGTTTCTTGTTACAGGGTAGTGATATTGTAGTTTTGTATGGGATGGAATGTGAAGATGGTAAAGTGTAAACGAAGGTTGTGACACCCCCGAGTGTCGAACTCAAGGATGGCAAATCGGAGTGATTAGAATGCAAGACAATTAGTTTTACAACGCATTGATAAGAAGATTAGGTGCAAGGTAGGAATGTGAAAGGAAACATATGCAATGACAATGAAGGAAGGAACATAAACTGAAATTGAAACAATCAAAATAAGGAAACGAAAATTGGATAGATGTATCTAGCTTCTAGGGTTAATGCATCTAGTAGCCTAAGGTAGATGACCTATGTAGGAATGCAAGACTCTACCTAGGAAGAATTAATGGTATTTTAAAGTCGGAGGACCACACCTGGTAATACCCTAATACTCGGAAGACCATTGGAGGTATTAACTCATACGAGAAATGACCGGTTTGCCCTCACACTTACCAATGACCATTTACCAATGCAATCATCCTTGAAAGAGGATGAAAAACTTCTTGTAATTCAAGAACATAAGATAACTCTTCACTCTATTTTGTTCTTATACTCATACTTCTTCAGATAATGTAAACACATGATAAAATTCATACTATATTTTTAAGAACTTTATGTCAAACTTTCGTTCAACTATTTGACTAAAAAAAGACTGTGAACCAATCGTAATCTGAATCAACTCAATAATAAAGAAACCAAATGCCCTGCACAAAAAATTGATACAATAACTCAATCTTTCAACTTAGGTAGGTACAGGGTAAATGAACTACTAATACAATTGCAAGATAGGGTAAGAGTCAAATTCTACAAGAACGACCAGAACCAAATCCAGATTATGCTCATCGTGGTGCGAATACCGAAAAATGTCACTTTATTCTCGAGTATGGGAGAGTCAAAATAAATTACATACATACATAAGACTACATTACAGCAGGTGTAGCAAGTTTCTCTTTTTTTTTTTTTTTTTTTTTTTTACATAGAAATGAATGTAATTACAACATGGTGAGGTTGAGTTCTTCACACAATATATATGGATGGGGCATATAACTTAAAAGGAGAAAATTTACACTTCCATAAATTAACATAAACAGACCACTGCAGAGGGTCAAGAGCTTGATACAGCAACCAAAAGCACCACAAGAAGAGAAACAGATGAAAGGAGAGAGCTTTCCACTTATTAAATTAGGAGAAAAACTCACTGATGGATCAAGAATGAACAGCAATGCCAACATTTATCTCTTGATGTCTCTCAGACACAACGGACTCGGTTGTGTCCGCTTTGTTGTGGTTGGATCATCTTCTAGTTCGAAAGTTTCAGTGCCATTTTGGACATTGGCACAGTGTTTTCTACTCTTTGAAGAGAACATGGTACTGTCCCTATAAACGCCAAGACTGTGACGATTTGCTTGGCCACTGTCTCCTATCCTTTGTCTGAACCAGCTGCATCACCGCAGCTCTTTCTTCTTCCCAACTTTGGTGATTTTGCTCGAGTTGGGGGCCTGCCATAGATACACGAGGCAGTTAGAGATTGGCAAAAGGTGATCCATATTGTTCCATTCATAACCAGCTTGGTTGGCGTGAGTGCCGTTGCACTCTCATCTTAAGAAAGGTCGGGAGGTCAAACCCCTCTCAATATGGAAAAACCATCTGGCCAGCACTTTGCCCCTTAATGGGCCGGCCAAGTGCGAAGGAGGATATAGTCTGAGATGGTACGGGCTTAAAGGTGCCCCTACAGTTAAAACGCTCAGGACACGCTAGAACCGTCGTAGCTTACCAAAAATGTGTTCATTTTTCATATTCCGCAACCGTCAACTCAAATATAACAATATAATCAATGTAATACTGTTGAAGACTTGAACTTCCGAACAACTGAATCAATGAAAGGATAATAAATCATATAAGCATTTATCCATGATATGTGCAGAACAAATGTAGTACCTTCTTTAGTCAATCTTGGCCGGAGTCCATCATGAGACAGAAGCATTTGAACACAGGGTGCTTTTGCTAAACTCTTACCTCGTGGCTTTAATAACTCAAGTCTCTTCCTGAAAATGTTAGGAAGGGATAAAAATCGCAAAGGGATATCATCTTGCTGCGTGTTCATTATTTCGATATTTATTTATTTATATTTTATTAGTTTAAGTTTTACGCATGAGTTGAGGCGGAGCGGGGTATTCCTAGATAGCGGTTAGCGGAGTAAATATAGATTGAAGATGGTGCGACCATCAAAAGACACTTTTTCTTGCTCCGATTCAACTTTTCTCAGCTCTCAGAGCTTGATGTTTCTCCTCCAACTTCGACTAAATGATCAACTGAAATAAATTTCATTATAAGAATTTTGATCTAGATTAGATTGAGCAGTTGTTTCACATTGAAAATTAGAAAATTTGTAAAACGTAAAAAAAAAAACAAACAAAAATCAGGATAGTGATAGTACTACTCCTTCCTTCTCTCTGCACGTTGTGGTGCATCTAAAACTCTGGAGCTGATGCAACAGTTGCCCTAGGCTTTCTCCCGATGCAGTATTCACATATGCAAGGATAGTATTAAAAAGAACACAATGAAAGAAGGGCCAAATCAGAACCCCAAAAAAAAGAATGTTATAACAATTAGCTCGAAGAGAAAAGGGGCATATCAAAGAATAATAAAGCATCGAATCTTCATCATCGGGATGCTTCTTGTTATCAGGTTGCAGTGGCTTTCTTGTTGCCACGGGTAAGACTAACTGCACACAAAAAGGAAATCAGTGATCTATAAGAGCTAACCTTACAAGTTACAACCCTCTTGGGCCAATAACTATGTACAAAATTCCATTAACTAAGAGACAAAATAAAGAAAAAACTTAGGCCGAGCAAAAGCAAACTACCTGATTTTGTTTGGTACCGGTTGGGTGTTGCAAGGTGTTTGTTTGAGATGGCTTATTCACAGGTGTGATGTTATCCACATCATTCCCGAAAAGACGGTTTCCATTAGAAGCACGTTTTTCAGTTGCCAGAGCAAACGGCTGAGGAACTGTGAACTTTGTTTTGCAGTTTCCACAACCGATTTTGGTTGCAGTTTTTACAGAAGCTGATTGATTTTGGGTTAATATCAGGCTGCTTTTGAAACTTCAGAGTCAATATCCTTCTCGGGCAACATAATCTCAGATTTCGAGCTCGGCTCATCATGTTCCTTAAACTTATCATCTTCAGGAGGTCTAGAAAATCGGAATTGATGTTTCAGCAGTGCACTCCTTCACTTCATACTCCTTTCCTTCAGAATTCTCTTCCAGCATACTGGTTTCTCCTTCCACACTGGCATGCTCATGATCGACATCTTGATTACTACTTAGATCCTGTGGAATAACATCCCGAACATTCGCAACGCTATCAAGCTCTTTGTCCATACAAATATCAATAACTTCCATCCCCATAGATCTGCAAAAATTTAAGCATGCATTAGATGAGAAAACATATTTTTCCATCCCATCATTCAGTCGTAGAAACTAGAAACTATGTGTTTGATAAAAAATAAATACTTTGTGAAGCGGTAATCACATAGATCTTTACTTAGGTTGATCTCCGAAAACAAATGTCCATTCAGCAGTTGCTGGATTTGATTTCAGCCGAAAAACTTAAAGACATAAACATCAAAATACAGCAGAAAAGAATTTTCTATTCACCATAGCATCTCAATGAGGATTTACATCTTTTCATGTTCTTAAAAATGACAAAGACACATATACACATATGTCCAATAACGGGCATCCAAGCATTCACCTACCATCCTTAAAAAAACTTAAACACGAATTGATTTCACATAAAAAACAGATTTGAAATGCCAGATTCAAAGGCAGATGTACCGAAGAAGGAAGAACCTATTGATACTTTAACAAAAGTTAATCAAATGTATGGATTAAGCAAAATCAAAGGAGCAAATAATGATTACTAATAAAGAGGAGGAACAAGCAGAATCATTAAGCTTCCTAATTTAAATATAAAGAAAAGCTATCTAAATAATAGCACTAAAAGAAAAGTATACACATCAAATCATTATATCAAACACCTTCCCCCCCAAATGTAACACCTTATCAGATATATACCAAAATAAGTGAAATCACCCTTTTAACTCCAACTCCAACAACAACACAGGAAAAGCTCTGTGTCAATTGAAACAAAATTTAAAGCTAAAAATTAGATTTCAACTAATGAAAGATAAACATAGTTCTTCAAATAAAAGACCAATGTAAGTGAATAAATCACAAAATCCATAAGGACAATCCACACAAAGCTCTTCTAAAAATCCAATCTCAATTCAACCCATTATAAAGTTCTACTATACTTCACATTGTATTAGCTAAATCAATTTCTAATTTGACTCCCACCTGATAATCAATCGGTTAATCAATTTCCAGTGAATCCTCCAAATCCCATTTTCCACATTCTAGAATTACTAAATTAAACCCCTGCAAGAACCCTTTCAGGATTGCATCTCACACAGATCTACACTTAAATTGACAGCTACCAAAGGCACAGTTCAATAGAAAGACAAACAACAACAGATCAATGGAAATGCAAAGAGAGAGAGAGAGAGAAAGAAGACTGAATTTCAGCTCTTGGAACTGACCAGGAGAAGAGAAAGCCACTGTTTGCTTCTTCCGGGTCGGTCTGATCTTTTCTGTGCTTTGCTTATCGAGGAGTTGTGGAGCGGTGTCTCTGTTTCTACCGTCTCTGTTGCACTATTTATATGAGCTTGCATGCTCTATAGATGAAAATACATTTTATAAAACAGATAAAACCAAAAGTTTAGGTATGTATTTTATAATCATGTTTCTGTCTCTTATATAACATATAAGAATTGTCGATGACCTTGTAGTCTAGTGACTCTTTCAAATAACCGCGAGAAAGTAGCTATAAACAAATACTACATTCTAAAAGTAGCATTTAAATATATATAAATTTATTAAAAATTTATTAAAATGTCAACTCAGCTGCCACGTAAGTAGGTAACCTGCTATCCGGTGAAATTGTATACATTTGGAGTATTCTCAGTGACCCTAATTGCACGTTTTTGGAATGTTCAGTGACATAATTGTAATCTTTTTTTTTTTTCGTTCAGTGGCATAATTACATTTTCAATGTTACGTTCAGTGGTCAATTTGAACATTATTCCTTTCTTATTTTATGCATTCTTTACCTTCCTCCAATAAGCTGCTCTATGTAATAGGCCTTGCAAGCCACACTGACGATAAATACAACATTAGGAAGACCTTAATACGACAGAATCGAACTTGTGACCTTCAGATACAAAAATATTATATTGTTTCATACACTCAGCTCGATCACCTTTTTCGGGAATCTTGGTCAATTCTTTGTACATTTTTACCATGAGTATAAGTTAGATATTTGAACCAAATATGAAGTTTAAAGCATACCCTTCCACCTGCATTAGAGAAACATATCATGATACGATAGATAATGCTATGAAGTTTGAGAAAGTTTCAAGCAATCTTCTAATTAGGTTTGAAAAGTGCAAAAGGTTACAACTATTGATCAACATTATATTGTGCAGTCCAACTTCCAAATGTGTTGAGGTTCCTTATGCCTAAATGTATCTTTTGGTTGGGACAACCTACAATTTCTTCTATTCAAGTCAAAGATTAATTCAAGAAAAAAGAAAAAAAAGAAGCAAATTGAGGTAGATAGATCAATTCCCCTTCTTGATTAAAGCTAGCAAAGCAAAAAATTTCCTTTATCTTGATGCTCTAACCACAAGAGAGTTGGGTTGTCAAATGTCTCAACTAAAGATGGCACAAGTGATGTATGTGGACCAATTATTGCTTAGTCCCTCCCTTAAGCTCTCTCCTTCTAACCCTTTTGATAACACCCCACAACCTCCATTTCCCCTTTTTCCCACTTATCTTCCTTTTTTTCCCACTTAAAATTGACTGAATCATGGCACGTTTATTTTGGGATGTTAATCTAAATAGAAATCGATGAGTTAATTCGAAAAGATTAGAAGGAATAGTAGGTTAAGGATGAAAAGATTAAACACGATAAGAAAATTAGTTGGATTAACTTTCTATGGTTTTAGCTGGTTGGTTAAATTGATATACATCACTAGTTACATTTCTTCGTTTTTTTATTTTTACTTTTTATTTGAAATAAGGGTCAAATAGGCCATCGAATCGCACACAATAATACAATTAGGCAACTAAACTCAAAAAAATTACAATTGAGTCTCTAAACTAACCGATTTCAAGCAATTTGTTCAATTTGCAGGTTTTTCCCTTTTCTAACACGTCACCCAATTTAAAATATTTTTTAAAAACAATTTTTTAACAAAAAAATAATTAAAATAAACTATTTTTTAAAAAAAAAAAAAAAATCATCTTCGCCATGGAGACGAAGAAGGTTTCTTCGTCTCCATGGCTGGAGACGAAGTTTTTTTTTTTTTTTTTCAATTTTAGTTTATTTTAATTATTTTTTTATTAAAAAAAAATATTTTAAAAAAATATTTTAATTGAGTGATAAAGGGAGAAATCTGCATATTGAACAAATTACTTAAAATGGGTTAGTTTAGGGACTCAATTGTAACTTTTTTTTAGTTCAGTGACATAATTGCATTATCGTATGCGGTTTGATGACCTATTTGACCATTATTCCTTTTTATTTTTATTTTTTGTTAATTAATTATGATCATGAAATGTTTTTTTTTTTTTTTTTATAACAATCATGATAAATGTTAACTTCACACCATATATAGATTTTATCTACTTATATCCACCCTTTCCATGATTGATAAAGTTCCATTAGCAACTAAATCACCCCACCCACTTTTACATGTCATATTATCATATATATATTAATATATATATATATATATATATATATATATATATAATATATATACATACTAAGAACAACTTGTAGTCATTATTTAAAGGTATGTATTATTAAATAAATTCCGCTACTATCTACACAAAGAAAGAGATAAATCATAATAGAAAAATCTTGTGTGGCAAGTTTGACTGGAAAAGTGTTAGTAGGAATAAATTGTGACATTCTACATTCTAGTACGATAATCATGTTTTATCCCCTCGATAGCCCAAAGGAAATATGTATTATTTGTATATATTGGAGTGGTTCCTAATTTAATTATTTAAATAATTTCATTTTTTAAAATTTGTATGGAGACTAAAGTGTATACGTATCCATAGAACTTTTGAATAAATCTGCATACATACAAACATATATACACCAACCAATACATATTGTAAACAAAACCAAAAAATAAAGTGTGTGAATAGATATACTTTATAATATATGGTGATCATTTAGTTGGTGCATCGTAATTAAATAGAATTAATTAATTTAATTAATTAATTAATTAATTAAAGAATGGAACAAAAAAAAAATGTATAAATTAAATGGTGCCTGTTGGATGGTTCATAAACAATACCAGATTATATTGCAAAAGCTATTATATTGTTTGCGTATGAGAATGAAAGGAGTTAGGATCAACCACCCCAATGCAATTATCATTAGGTGAATAGAGATAAAGTTCAAGTGTATAGAGATCGATATAAAGTGCAATATATATATATATTATATATAGTACGTATATATATATATATAGTATAGTATATATATAATGATATATATACTATATACTATATATATATATACTTTGCACACAACTAACGTACATACAAAACCAATAATACTATAAACACATTCTTGAAATGACGATGATCATCAATTTCTCATTCTCTCATTATTCGTTTTTGAGCGTACAATATATCAATTTTTCTCTCACTATGAGAGTGGCGAACCACTTTGACCTGACCTAAATCGCCCAAGTAGACCCACATATATTTTATACCACAAAATAGTCACTTATAATATTCATTTTATACTAAAATTTTCAACAATGCATACCCTCAAGATAGTAACCAATTCTTTTTACTCAAATTATAAGCTAGTAAAATTACTCGAATTATAAGCTACTTTGGCACCTATATACTATACTATATATAAACATCTTGGGAATATACCTTATCATATACTTAATTGTTACTATAATATATGTATTCGTGTGTCCTTTTTTTTTTCTTCCTTGGCACTCACCAAACTTCAACTAATTTTTTGTGCAAACACTTTACTTTATCTTTTAGTTTCTGGATTATTTATTTTCCTACAAACTACATGCAGACACAAATATAATTTTACTAAAATAATACGGAGTAATAATTAATAGGGCCACCATTTGGTTTAATTTTACTTTGATAAGAAATATTACTTTATTCAAATTTTGACTATTTGTTTCATGCAGAATATTCTTAATGATTGTCTGGATTGTAAGCTTTCAAAGTAGCAATCAGAGAGATAGTGTATGCAGACTTAAAAGCAATTCCATAATAGGGTTTTGTGAATATTTTAACATTAAAATATGTGATAGGTAAATCATTTGTTGAAAAAATCCAGACTAAGTTTGATTAAATTTATGATTAACAAGAATATATAAGTCAATGATTGTTACATAATTATGCTCAACCTGTATCTTTGTTAGTTAAGAGATGCTAGAAAATTGTATTATATACTATGACATTGTTGAGTATATATACTATATATGTATTAGTTGATTAATGCCAATTTGGGACAACTCAATCGAGTTAGTCAGACAAGGTTTCAAGTTTGATTATGGTATTTTCGCTTTGAGTCTGTCAGCTATGGACAACTTTGACTGATTTATCTTTTCGTGGTCATTTGTCAACTATGATCATAAGCTAGTTTACCTCTTTGTGGTCTGTTGTCAGTTAAGATCACAAGGTGAGCTGGTTTATCTCTTTGTGATTCTTTGATGGCTGGGGTCACAAGGCAAAACATCACTCAACCAAATACACATTCGGATAGTAATTATGAACTTGTTAATAACTGTTTAACCAACCGCTAATACAATTACAAAATAAAAGTTTGACTCTTCTAAAAACCTGGTGCAACATGTATGTTAATTTTGGTCATATGACTATAGGGATTTTAACAAACCTGGGAGAGGAAGGGATGGACTCGCATGGAAAGAAGAAAAGAGACGTGAAATGATCAAAATACCCTCATTATTTTAACAATTAAAAATTATCAGCGAAATTTGGCCGGCAATTTGGTCGGAGTGATCAGAATTGACAAAATTTACATAATTAAGGTACTAAATTGACACTTTTAAAAGTCAAGGACTGAAATTAACAAGACCGTACCCCTATAGTCAATATGACCAAAATTGAAATTTCCTCAAAGTTTTGAATCAGACCTCATCCAAATTAATAATAAATTATTACTGAATATAAGAACTTCTTCTCCCAAAATGTTAAATCTCCAACCCAAATGACCCCCCACACCTCGGCCCGACAAAGTATTTGAGAGGATGTAAATCACAGTGACTCAATAGCTCAACAAACATAGTTAAATACTGATGCGCATAAAAAATTTACCCACTTCAAACATAATTTCCATACTGTCGGTGCCGAGTTTAGAATAGAATAATTTCTATTAGATTATATGTTAAGAGGGTGATCAAATGTAGATTATGGTGGATGGGTTGGTTTGAGGTGGCACCTGTGAGTGCAATTGTGAGCTGTGATTTTGATTATTATAAATATAATATAAGTTGGCCTGGTGACAAAATGATAAAAAGCTAGACCTTACCAACCCATCAAATTCTTTTATTCAAAAGGATAATTTGTTTCATGCCCTATCACCCACAAACCTACACCATCTTCTATTCTTGTTTATATTCTTCTTCTTCTTTTAAAGCATTGAAGCTTAGAAACCAGTTGGTGACATGTAATTACAAATTACTTTTCCATCATTTTCTAGCAATAATCACAGATGACCGGCAACCGAACGATCGACGATCGACGATCGCGCTTAGAGGAGGCGACCAAATTGGTTGTCTTCTTAGGCGAAGGAGAAGGCAGACCAGTTAGTCGGCTCCTCCAAATGCGACCAACAATCATCCCGGTTGCCTATGATTGTTGCTAGAAAATGGTGGGAGGGTCACCAGAACTCTAGGTAACTTGTAATTATAGGTCACTAACCGGTTTCTGAGCTCAATGCTTCAAAATAACATGTTTATGAATTATGAGTTTAATTGTAACTTTTAAAAGTTTCAAAATCTAATTGACTTTTAGTTCAGGAGCCTATTTGACCATTTTTCTTTTTAAATATATAAATTGTACTCCGTATATATTTAGACTAAAAATAACTTAATTAACCAAAGTCTTATTAGCGTTGCTGAATATTAGCGTTACAAAGGGAAACACAATAATTTGGCAATGAGTTGAACTCTTCTCATCTTTCTTCTGTTCAAGGCATCAAGACAAGGACAACTTTGCAAGAGTGAATGCTAATACTTTCACACCATTTGCAATATCCTCAACACCTGCAAATTCTTCGGGTTTATGGCTGTATCCTGCAGAAGATACAAGCCAATACGCATCATAAGTATATATATATCATACTAATTATAGTCGTAAATCTTCCACCCCGTTCTTGCCAATCTGTTGCTCTAAATCTCTAATATAGTTCCCTAAGCATAATTTAATGCACCGATTGAAAGTGTTGGATACATACCTTTGTAGCATGGAATGAATATCATGCCCATTGGAGATATTCTGCAAAGAAGCGGTGTAATATTATAAATCAAGAGATTTTTAACAATAACAGATGTAAATCTTTTCGAAGTTCTTGCATAAAATGCACTGAAAGCATCTCCAATTTTGAATTCAAGAATGCAGAGTTAATAAATTCGAGATTGATGTTTTTTTTTGTTGGTTCCTAACTCCACTTACCTGGCCATGAACAAGGAATCATGATAGGCTCGGCTAATCATTTTCTTGTAACTCAAATTTAGCTCCCGGCACGCTGATTCTGTTGCTCTAATGATTGATTCGTCGGAAAGGGCAGGAGGATCTTGGTTCACTATTTTAAATTCTGACAGCTTCACTCTACGTTTCTCGGATATGCTTAAGGCAGACTCACGTATTTTCTCGACGACATCATTTCTTCGCTTTTCATCTATATCACGTGTATCTGCAGAAGCGGAATTCTTTAGATTAGGGTTAAAAATAAAACTTGATTTCTGACAGGTTTGAGCGAACAATATTGCCAATATTCCCCGCTAAGGCAAAACACAGATTTTTTTTTTTCGATTTATAAAGAGAATACCTATTTCCAGGTGTGATTTGCTCGGGATGCTGTTTATTGCTCCTGGATGCAGCTCCAGAATACCTTGTTAAAAAAAAATTGTTTTCAAATTGGACATATTAGAATAAGGATATAACGAGCCTCGGATCTTCTTCTCGAATATTTCGACGTCGGGATAGAAAATCCGAGAAGTAACTTACCAACAGTGCCAACTGTATCAATTGATCCCGATTCCAATACGTGTTTCTCTACTGCTAGTGCCAACTCCGAGGCAGCCAGTCCAGCATCATTTCTGTCCAAAAGGATTCGTTTGCAACAATGTATTTCTAAATGGATTATAAATGTCTTAAGATGAACAAAAGGCGGGGAAGTTTATTAGAAGTCCCGGTCCCAAGCCCGAGCAAAATAGGAGGTTTGAGGTAGGTTAATCGACATAAAGTGCGAGTGTACCGAGTGAAAAGAAAGTGAAAAGAATTACCTCTTTGGCATTAGGACAGCTCCAGCATGGCCGCCATTGCCTTCGAAGTCGACTTTGATACTCGCGGGAGCAGCAATCGCAGTCACAACCCCGATAGGTAGAGCTACAGAGAAAGATGAAAAAATCAAGAAGGTATAAGATCATGAGTCGAACTGAAAGCATTAATAAGGTATCTGCAAGACAATAATTTAAGAAAAAAAAAAAGGTTCTACCTTCTTCTTCTAGAAGGGGACCTTGCTCTATGTGCAGTTCTATAAACGCAGAATAACTTCCTTTCTTCAAGAACACGCTGGAAAAGTCTAGAGCATTCCCGTAACCAGCAGACTTTGCAGCATCAGCAAACGAAATATTTTGACCGTCCACTGTCTTCTTGAGAAGTTCGGCAAGCTCCACACTCCCCGCCATTAAGCGGCTGCAAATTTCATAAGCATAAAAGTTTAAAGGTAAAGAAAAAGTATGGAGATTAGGTAATGAACGTAGCAAACGAGTGGGTATCTTTTTTACGTTCTTAGTATCATAATCTGGTTCTAACCTTCCCAAGCAGCTGATCCCAAACCTCGTAGGCTCTTCTGAGGTGAACATGATTACTTCCAGTGACCTCTTGGGCTTGAACCCAGATCTGTGACATAGTTCGTTTGCGTTAAAACGTACATAGTAGAAAATGGAGGTTCAAGAAAGCCTTCCGAATAAAGAAAATTTACGGTTTACCTGTTCAATACATTAATTGCCTCGATTGCACCCAAAACACCAATCACGCCATCATATTTCCCCGAGTATGGTATGGCATCAATGTGTGAGCCCGTTGCAACTGGAGCTAGCTCAGGTTCATAGCCATTCCTGTAGTAAATGGTCGATTATTCAGATGTGTACTTGCAGCCAACCGCTAAGGAAAACAAAAAGAATATTTGAAGGAATATAAGAGAGTGAAATTATTGCTTACCACCGACCAAAAATGTTGCCTACTGCATCCTCACGTACAGAGAGACCAGAACGACTCATCAAATCCTTTACATACCTGAGAATAAATGTCACAAAAAGGGCACATTATAGGACTCAAATGTTTTACGACCTCAGAAAAACATTTCGATTTAACCTTAAGTATTTGCGATTTCATAACTAACACATTCTGAGATGTATGTATAGTAGTACTTTTCATCAAAATATCAATCAACTCTGATCAAGAACCCGATATCATGTTATAAGCTGCTTGTTACCCAATACGAGATTCGAAGTGCATATAACAGATGAAAGGTTTGCATATATACCTCCTTGCCACTACATCTTTCTCACTGTACAGCACTCTAGTTACTGAAGGTGCAGGTGAATCTGAGAAAGTTGATAGCTCATCAATCTAAAATATGAGAATACAGAAACACAGTAAGTTACATGGAGAATAGTTATCTATGGAATCAACAATTTCCCCAATCAAGAGAGTCATACAACACAATATTATAAGTTCGATTCCCAATGAAAGCCACATATTAAAGATTCAGTTAAAACTACAATTTCATCAACACTTCACAAGGGAATAGTAAAGATTCAGTCTTTAGGATAAATTAAGCCTGAAAAGGGGATAGGAGTATGGAGGGAGGGCAAAAAGCACCTGTTTTTGCAGAGAGAGAGTGTCCACCGATAAAGAAGAAACTGAGTTTGGAAAGTGGGGCTCGTGAATTGGGTACCCAGAGAACTCCTCCATGGTCTTGATGGTGGAATCTTGTTCATTGTTATAAGCTGAGAGTCCACCGAATGCAGCGATGGAGAAGAAGAAGATGAAGAGCAGAGAGAATCTCTGAGGAATCTCCATGAAAGCTCAGAGGATATCTGAATTGATTTTGTGCTCAAGTAGTCCAGTGTCATGTGACTCTTTGATTTTATTCAGTTGGTGCATTTTCTGAATTTATTATTAAAAAAAATAATTATATTTTGATATTTATAAAAGAGTTAATTACCAAAATAGTCACTATAGCTTAAAAAAAAAAAAAAAAAAACTAAGGCGGGAATCGCCATTGCCTTCCTCTAGAAGCTCCAAACAGCTCAAAGTTGTACCTTGATTTAGTCTCCATCACCTGCACGCTGCCATGGAATCGGAAACTTCGCGGCAGACCTGCTTGAAGCTGGAAATTCCGAGCAGCGACGAGTCGGAGCCCCGACGTGTGGAACGGGTCTTCGTCAAAGGCACGTGGTTCCCTTCTCGCTTCGACCTCTCCATCCACCACCGGCCTCCACGGTTGGATTTGCAGTGGTAATTTGCTTCAATCCTTAATTTTCTCTTTCTTTGTTAGAACAAAACCGCCATTTCAGTTCCACTTTAGAGCTTGGTATATATGAGAAATTTTGATTTAATTTTGAAGCTTCGGAGGAGGAGGTTGAAGAGAGAGCGTCTCAGTGGGACCAGCCGGTTTCGGAATACATCGACATGGCCGAGAAGTACTTAGGGTTTCAACAGCCGGGTTCAGTTTACGGGTTCTCTGATGCCGGCGCTGGGCACAGAAGAGTAAGCTCAAGTTTTATTCATCTTTTCCTTCCTTAATAAGGCCAATAACCCCATTTTTTCCTTATTAATTGGTGCCATTGAAGAGATTTTGTGTATGTTAGACCAAAAGTTAGCATCAAAGGGTGATTATCTTGCAATAAATGCAAGGTGTTGAAGTCACTTCCTTGATGTGATTCAAAAATTAAGGCTTAAATCGCGATGAATAGGGTTTGTTTCTCTCATATGGTTATAGAAAAGTCTTGCATCTACCTGGTAACATGGATAATATCAAGATCTTTATGGCTTCCTCGCGAGAGGGAGAAAACATTAATGCAATATGCATATGCTTTAATGCACGCCCTTTTCTTTGTTTGGTACGTGTAGTTGTCATGGACATTTGAGAAGGAAGGTACGAAGCTGGAGTGGCGGTGGAAATGCAAACCATCGCCTGATAGCAAGAACACTACGGCTGACATCTTGGATTTTCTTATGGATGCAAACATACAACTGAGTGTAAGACCAGGCATTGCCTTATTTTTGTTTCTGTAATTTTCGTTAATTGATGTGCTGGGAACCATAGTTGTGTCTATATATATTAAGCCTAGTACTCCTTATCGCAAGCTATCTAACCTATTTTCAGTACGCAAGTGCTTGTTGTGTAGTTGAAATCTTTGTGCTCTCTGCTATATTGGTTAAAACTTAAAATAAAAATTGAGTTTATGTTGTTTGGTGGGTATCAAATCTCAAGCAAACGAGTTTCTCTGGTTGATTCTGATCACCGTGCATTGATTATGTAGAACAATTGTCAAATCGATTCTTGCTTTCTATAATGCAAATAGCAGCGAATCAGTATTTCATCAGTTCTTTGTTTGATCTAAACAGGAGGAAGTTCTCAACAAAACCCAGGCATTTGAGCGGCTACAAATTGAGGCTGGAAAATGTTTAGCGCAAAGTGAGAAACTTGTTAAAGAGAAGGAAGAATTTGAATCTGCAATATATGCAAAGGTATTACCCGCACTTCATTGCTTTCACAGTTGAAGACATGTTATGTGCTATTATTTTATTAGATTTGGCAGAAGCTTTTTGGCACTCCGATCCATATCTCTGTGTACATAAACCAATTTGAAAACAGAGAATAATGTTTAATTACATCTTAGATGAAACTAAATGGATTTCTTTCTTCCCTCGTGATCTCAGTTCCTTGGAGTACTGAATTCAAAGAAAGCCAAACTGAGAGAGCTTCGTGATAGGCTTCCAAATAAAGCACCTTGTAAGCAAGCGCAAGAGGAGGAGGAAGAAGGCTCTACTGACAGAACTGAGACCTTTGACGAGGAAAGTAATGAAGAAAAAAGCGGAGAAGAGATGGATACGGATGCCATTGGCACCTCCAACCAAAAAAGGTCACGGTAGAAACAGAAAGTGAGTATTTTCAACTTCTAGTTCCATTCCCTATTTGCCTTTCTTCCTCCCTCTTCTCATTATATACATCAAACCTTTATATGCATGGGTACATGTAATCTTGTATGGACTAATAGCTAGAACTAATTTTATTATTAGTCCTTAACTAGGGTGATATGTCAAGTTTATCCATTACATTCAATTTGGATAGGAGCCATCCCTTAATTGGAAAAAGTCACAAGAATTGTTCTTCTCTAGGTGTTGTCAATTGAAAATGGTTAGAACTTAGAAAATGTTCACATTGGTCAAATGCCAATATTTGAGGGGTAATTTTGTCTTTTTTCACATTGTTCTTCAAGGCCTAATTCTACACTATTTGTACTTGGTTATAAATAAGAATGGCTTAATAATGGAAGTTACTAGTACAAATATATGAATTAATTCTTAACAGTGCCATGTTTGGATATATGCATTCTGGAGACAAATTGAACTTATTTAATTGACATTCAAGTTAATGTATAGTTCAAATGTGAAAAAAATATATTATCACACACCGTATACTTGTCTTGTTATAATGTCTTAACAAGCTGCACATGCATGCATATATGCCGTCAATAGTTCAACATTCTTATCCAGTTATCCACTTGTTATATTATACAATGTTATATATATACATACGCTTACTAGTCATGTAAAGGAGGCTAAGCTAGCCTTGTTTGACATGTCGATCTCAGAAATGCTAGCCTATAAATACCCTTCGTATCCCATACCTACATTATCAATAAGCCAATAACGAAGCAAAACTGTGTATAAGAAAAGAGTTAGCATACTATAAACACCATAGAATGTCGTCCATTTGTCAAGGTAAGCTCCATTTCGTGTTGATTTTTCACTCTTCGAGCATGATGTCTATCACCTTGTTTGGTAATCAGTGAATCCATTTTAGGGATTTGTCAATTTTGATGGTTTGACTTGGTACAAACGTCAAACGTTCTGTTTGGTAAATAGTGGTTTGGAGCACCGTTTTTGCTCTGAACCGCTGAAATCTCAAACGTTATACTTTAAGCAACGTTTGGAATTAGGTATGCCCTTATAAGTTATTAAACATTAAACATATAACTTTACCAGATATTTTTCTAATGGCTAATATAATTCGCTGATTAAAATAGATATTCAATCCGTTATGCCTATGTTTTTATCATTTTTCATTGTGATAATAGGTAAGAGTTCATGGGCGGAGCTGGTGGGGGTGGAAGCTGAGATAGCTAAAGCTAGCATTGAGAGGGAAAACAACTTAGTCACTGCTATAATCGTTTACCAACAATGTGGAGTGCCAGAAGACTTCAGGTGCAATCGGGTTTGGGTATTTGTGAATTGTAGCAATGTTGTTACAAGTGTTCCGGTGATCGGGTAGCGACTACAAGCTTTCAAGTTTACTAAATAACTATGTTACTAGTAATGGGTAGAAACCCATAATGAAAATGGTGGTCTCTCTATTTTGTAACATTAAATAAAAGTGGGTAATTTAATTAATGAATAAAATTTTATTGTCTACGGCTCTACGCTCTCAAATGCATGTACACTGGCCCCACAATATAGCTAAACCCATAAGTCCTGAAGATAGAATATGATAGCAATATAGCATTACTTTTCTAACACCTAACAATTTAAGAGAACTAAAAGTATCACAAGAATGGATCGGACCAAAAGGAATATCACTTCTTAACTATATATGTAAGGACTAAAATATTATTCAAAGGAAATGCATTTCAAAAAGTTGGAGGAAAATAATGCTATTATGTGTTGTTTGGTTCATTGAATTCATTTTCCTTTGGCTATAGAAGTTTGATTTGATTGGGCAATTTAAAGAGTTAATTTCAGCAATGGTCCTCTGACTATATTGATTTTCTAAAATTAGTCCTCGACTTTTATTTTGGACATTTTAAGTCCCTTGACTTTTAATTTCTTTTCAATTGAGGTCCTTTCGTAAAAAATACGGCTAATCGAACTTTAAATGAAGGGGTAAACTCGTCCTCTCACCTGCCTATGTATTATTCTTCGTATTTCTCCCTTGTATACGCGATAATTAACCCAATTGGAGTTAATTCCAGTAATGATCTTCCAACTATATTGATTTTCCAAAATTAGTCCCCGACTTTTAATTTGGACACTATAGGTCCCTTGACTTTCAATTTATTTCCAATTGAGGTCCTTTCGTCAAAGTATAGTTAATTGGACTTTAAATAAAGGGGTAAACTCGTCCTTTCACTTGCCTATGTATTATTTTTCGTATTTCTCCCTTCGTATTTCACTACTATATGAAGATAATCTCAGTCAAAGCTTTAGAATGTTCCTCGTCGTTCCTCATTTGCTGATTACTCATGTGCGTGTTTCTCTATTATTGTGATGTTTATAAGGTATAATGAATATTATGTTAATAGTTTATCTTGTAATGTAATTAAAGACCATGGTTCATGGTATAATAATTCGATATCAATACTTTCTACCTCTTTCTGCATATAAAGGTTCAATTCTTCATTGGGTCTTGCATAACACATTATTAGAATTGTCAAAACCGTTAAAAGTTTATGATTATTTGCTAATGAATATTTAATTACAAAAAGTTATTTTATTCAAATGAGACTGCGACCGTACATTAATTAATAATAATTAACCATATGGTGATGTAGTCAACTGAGACAACATTTCTACATACTTAGCCAAGTACAAACCTTGGACAAATGCAATACGCAAAGTATATATATATAATGGCTCTATATACTTATATATGGATGTGTTGTGCATTCTTAGTCAACTTCCACTAACAACAATTTCATTGTAACAAGTTAAACTGCTGCAAAAAGGTGTTCCTAGTCAGCTGTTCAAAAAAATTCCACAATCTTTTTGTAATAGTTGTTTCGGTCATTTTTATCGATGATTTTTGATAGATGTATAGACACGACTCGAGATTCTAAACTCAAGACTCGTACAAAAATACTGGACTCTAGAATGAACCCGAGAAGAGGGAATTGAGTCGGTGCGTGGAGTCGGAGGGAATAGAGTTAATTGCTCCCGTAGCCTTTGTAAGCCAAGAGCCTTTAGGATCTTAATATATATATATATATATATATATATATATATAGTCCAATTCTTGCTTTGCTGAGACACCTTTTTGTCTCATTCTCATACTTTCACCGGCTCCATCATCATGTGATTAAGTTTTTTTTTTTTTTTTTTTTTTTTTTTTTTAAATAGGCCAAATGCAGTGCATGTGAGCATATAGTCATTAATGTGCAATTCATCTATTAGCTTAAGTTTTAGTTGAGATGGAACACATGCTTCAATTTGGTATTAGAGCTAGACCAAAGGTCATGGGTTCGAACACGTGATATAAGCGGTTTACGCGTTTGCTTGGAACCCACCGCACACGTGAGGGACGTGTGAGCATATAAGCTATAATGTGCAGTGCAATCCGGCCACCTATTAACTTAAGCTTTTAGTTAGATGGAGCACATACTTCAATTGTGCACACAAGGGATCTGCTCATTTTGAACATAATCGTATCCCCACGCTGTCGCTGTGCCCATTTTGAACATAATCATATCCCCACGCTGTCGATGTGCCCATTTTGAACATAATCGTATCCCAACGCTGTCGCTGTCGATGTTCAAACCTTGATCTCTTCTCCCAAATACTGCTTAATAAACCAGTGAGCTAAGCCTGTGCGGGTATAAATTAAAGTGTGAGTAGACCTAACAATATATTTGGTTTGCAAAATAACAATTTTGTTCCTAATTCATTCTCTTTTGTATTAGATTGAAATCTTTAGTATTTGTCCATTTTGAAACTTGAAAGAGTTGTGACTTGTGAGTGAACTAATTAATACTTCGTTACACATTTAGTTCACATAACAACTCGCGTTTTCATTTCATATTCATTTTTATTTTCAAACTTAGTTGAGATTTTAACTAAAGTGTGGAATTAAATTTCATTTTTTTTTCTTCACTTGTGATAGGAATGTCATCAAGTCCCTTCTTATTATCATATGCTATGCAAAGATTGAAAGATGTATATATTCTTGTTATTCAAAGAATAAAAAAAAATATTGAATATTGAAAAAAAAAACGAAACTATGTAATATATAGATAATTTACACAAAGACTACAAAGTGTACATATATGCATGCAGCATATATATTTTTTGGGATGATGCATGCAGCATATATATCTGCATATAAAATAACAAATTAATTACTATTATTATTAAATCAACAATTTCAATGAATTATAAGTAAAAATTTAAAAAAATCGAAGAATATATAATATCAACGAGCTTCATTCAATTCCTCCTTATCAACCGCGCGCCACGCCGAATGACGGAACCATGAGACCACGAGGGTGAGCCGGAAAAGCGGCGGCGCCGGCGAAGTGCATTTCATTGAGAGGACAGCCGCCGGAGCCGCCACTTCCGCCGCCGGGGATTTGAGTGCAGCCGGAAGGTCCGGAAGAAGGAACATCACCTTTCTGCAGCGACTCAAGAAGAACCGCTACTTCTTCTTCTTCTCCTCCATGCAACATCCTTCCAGCTTTTCCCTGCTGGAAATGAAGAAGAAGCAGAACTGTGATGAGTAGTATGAAAGCTACGCTAAAACACTTCATTTTTATTTTTATTTTTATTTTGGGCCTGCAGATTGATGGGTATATATCAAGCTAGCTAGAGATGAAGAAGGTTTGAAAATGGTGAAGATTTGGTGTGAGGATATGTGCATATTTATAGGGGGATTCTGAGTTTATCCAAATGAAAGGAGTTGAATGTTTTTGACTATTGGGTTCATGTTTAATTTGAGTGGGTTTTGAACTTGAATCCACGAGTCTCCATAGAATTTCTCCCCAACTTCCTAACTATATATATGTGAGCATGTACGTAGTGTGTAGAGATAGGGAGAGAGTTCATACATGGAAGAAAAGTTAGGTCCGCATTTTACTTCTTTTATACTATTTTAATTTAAGGAAAAGTAAAAAAAGCCTACATAGACCAACTTACTGATTAATTCAAATCAAGAAAATCAATAGATAAATCTTAGTCTGGTTCAAATCAAGATGACATAATGAGTCTGAGTGGTTCATAGTTTACCGACTCAACCCAAAAATATTTGTAGACAATTACGACTATCTAGCTGTTCTTTTAACCAAAAAGATTAATAGACAACTTTTATGGGGCGTCGAATTTGAAACCTTTAAGCTAAGGTTAACAAGTTAATTGTTCAACCAATTTGGCTTGAAGTTGTTGATCATATCCTTTGTACTACTATATTCAATGAAAGAACTCTTAGGATGCATTGCATTTACTTGTGCTCTCCCAATCTAGAAAAAAAACAAAAAATGTGTTTAGTCATACATTTTTTTTTCATTTTATAAAATATATAGTTCATGTTTGATACATAGTTAGCTTATCTATTAATTTTGACTTGTTTAACTATAATTAGCTGTTTGACTTGGTTAAACAATTAATATGAGTGTAGTGATCTGATTAATTATTTTGTATAACAACTTATTGCTTTAAAATACTAAAATTCATTTTGCATATAATTAGATATTAGCTAACAATACAATTAATTTACCAAATATCTTTATACCATAAGCTAATATTATCAACTAGTTAAACTAACTAATCCAATCATCTAACAGTTATTTACCAAACACTCACATATTCAATGAAAAATTCAAGAATTGAGATAAATGGAGGATCAATTTTTTTGCATTTCACATCAAGAACTCATTGAAAAATTGAAATTCCAAAAAGAATAGGATAGGATGGAGTTAGGCTCATCCTCTTGAATATTGAGGCAGCTGCGCTATTGAAATTGAAGTTGATTTGCACATGGATTTGAAATGGGGATGAGAGACGCAATACCATGAAGCATCGCAAAAGCCCTATGAACTTTCCCTATCAGATTCCTCGTACCAAACAGCAAAACGACAAGGGAATCTTATGTCAAACACTACCTTAATATAAGTACATTGAAACATCGGAATTTTCGAACATAATAAGACAAGAAATCCTAGGGCTTTGGCAGTACGTCCCATCCTTGTAAGATCAAACACGAGTTAATATGAGTAATACTATACTGCATGTACTTTCATATTTTACTTCATTTTTTACAGTGTTTATTACTTGAGTAAATGTCCAAAATAATCCCTTGACTATAGTTAAATTCACAAATTGGTCTTCGACTTTTAATTTCAATCAATTAAGTCCTTAACTTTGCAATTGTAACACAATTTGGTCCTTTGTCTATTTGACCGTTTGTTGACTGCACTTTTTTAGGATATATATGTAATTTCATGGTCCATCGTCGATTTTTTAAAGTTCCGGTTGCATTTCTAGACCGCACTGTTACATTTGAATCTACTGCCGGCGATGCACCCAATGCCGGAGAGATTATAGCTTTTGATAGATAGATCGCCGAAATCCCTGGAGTGGCTCTTCGAGAAAGCCGTGACTCCAAGCGATGTAGGCAAGCTGAACCGGCTCGGGATCTCCAAGCAGCAAGCCGAGAAGCACTTCCCCTCTCCGAAACGGTATTGTCACCTCCAAGAGCGTTCTCTAAACTGAACCGGCTCGTGATCCCCAAACAACAAGCGAGAAGCACTTCCCCGTCCGAACAACGATGTCTCCAAGAGCGTTCTCTTGAGCTTTGCACTGAAACTACATATATATCCTCAAATATCGCGATCAACAAACAGTCAAATAGATGGAGGACTAAATCGTGTCAAAATTGTAAAGTTAAAGGACTTAATTGGTTGAAATTGAAAATCAATGATCAATTTGTGAATTTAGCTATAGTCGATGGACCATTTTGGTATTTACTCCTTATTACTTTCTTTTCAACTTTCATCTTCCTCCAATAAAATCAATACACGTGACGAGAGTTTTACTCCCTTGGAATACATATATCATTTTCCAGTTAATATTAAGAGAAACCTCAATCAAGCTATCAAACAATTAACATTTTATTTCTTTCAAATCGATATGTGATATGGTGTAAGGCATGTCACTACTTATTAATTAAAAAAAATAAATTTAAGCATAAAGTGACTTATAAGATCACAAAAGTGAGACTTAGCCAATTCCCACCCTCGAATAGTGACTCAATTTCCCTCATCCATCAAAAGAAAGGTGGGTTAATGTTTGTCCAGTCTTATAAGTAATTAAGCATAAATTAAGCACTGAGAATATAAGAGCAACTAAGCACAAACTTCTTGATCATCAAACCCTCCTAAACTGGGCTGATAGCAAAGATATATTGAAAAATGATCTTAAAAAGAAAATAAAGATCTAAAGATCTAGACCTCACTCTTTACAAAATGTCACTCCAAATCTAAGGCTGAAGCTTTGCTCAAGTAAATATTACAACTGACATCAGCCAATTTGCGGGGAAGCTTCGTTCCAGCCATCTTTCACTGCCCGTTTGAAGGCCGAACATTGGATAAGCGTTGACACCACGAGCGACATTTGAGTATTCGGGAACATGATACGGGTACCAGCATCACTATCAATGTTCCTCATTCCAATGTACGAGGGGTCGGGACCAACTACTTGCCAGTTGTTGGGAAATAGCCCGTCCATTTGACCGTTGGCAAAACTTGGCGGGCTAGGCTGTGGGATCACGTCCCTGACAGCATCATAAAGGCCTACAGAGTAGCTGTGCTGGTACCCGTTATCATGATAACTTTGTGCCCGTTCAAACCTACAAGAGCTCATTGAGGGACCGATGTCAGATAACATACCAGTGTCGCTTGGGAAGGAGAACTGCTGAGCTTGATGGTTAGAACAGTTGCTGAGACTTTGAAATCTTGAATCTGGTTCTGAAGTCATCCCAATTCCGAGCTCGTCGTCCAGTAGGTCATTGATGATATCAAGATGTGGGAATTCATCCGCAAATGCACTGTAGGGCTGTCGGCCTGAGAGCTCTGATGCGGATGCAGCTGGAAATTGAGACGTAAGATGATCATGAGATCTGCCGTTAACTGGCATGTATGGATCGGGATTCCAATGCCGTTAACTAAAGGATGGTCAAGGGACATGCTCCTGCTGCTATCCCGTTTTGGGAGCACTCATTCCATTGGGATCCATTCTGCAGTACTTCATGATTCACCATTCCATATGAAAAGTTTGGTCTAATTGGACTATGTTCTATTCGTTCTGGCCCCTGTGGTACCTGTGGTATGTACATCGCCCTGAAATCAGAGTAGAAGGTTGATGGTATGACTGCAAGGCATTCGTAACCGAACTTGGAGAATGAGGTTGAGTAAAACCAGCTGAATTTCCCGTAGCAGGAGAACCCATCATTGCATTTCGGTAGGACTGGCAGTATAACTCTGTGTCGTAGGTGAAGGATCAGGACCCAACCGACCAGCTGCACTCACTGAACGTGCCAGATGCGGTGTTGTCTGAACCATGGAGACAACAGGTTAATTGGCCTAGGACGGTGACTATTGGAGCACTCATGGGTCTTGATGCGACAGGCACTAGTTTTGAAGAGGCCTTTTCATTGGCGGAAGGAATTTGACGTGTAAATGGCCTGTCTGCAGCAATAGGAACTTGGAGGGTGGAAGGCTTTCCAATGGCTTTCAAATCAACAGATCTGTGGGCATTAGTCTTTGCAACTGCAACTGCAGCTTCAGTTGATTTCACGGGTTTGGAAGATTTATCAGTCAGTTTGGAGGTCTCGGTTGATGGCTCTTGATAGCGGCTCAGCAGAACCCAAGGTCTTTGACTCTGACTCCAACTGAAATGTAGAGGACGTGTCCTTGGGAGGACTCCTAGGAAAACATTGCACGCTTGTCTTATCTGACAAGGGTCCCACCCTATCAGCTACATTGAGCTTCCTTTGCTGTGGAACTGCTACTTCCTATAGTACAGCAAGACTGTAGCTCATCAATTTTTGTGATTATTAGAACAGAAATACACTACAAGGAGCCAGCAAAATGAGATTACAGGAATGACATTCCCATTGAAACTAATAAACCTTTTTTAAATTTTATCATACCACTTCCTTTTGGTATTGAGAAGAAAAAGACAACCCACCTTCATAACAAGCTGCTCATGTGAAGAAAGAACAGTAGCTTGAGACTCGGATCCAGCCGTTCTGCAACTTCCAGATGTATCACTCAGTGGGCGCACATCAGAAATAGTGTCTAATATTTGACTCTGTGAATCATTAGCACATTTAGCTGCATTACAAGATGACTTGCCCTGACGGTTCTTCACTCTGGTAAGTTGAAATACAAAAATATTAGATCTATGTTGTTTGCATCAGCAATTAGCCAACGGTTAAAAAGGGACATACTTGCTAGGTGATTTCTGTTTCTTATGGTCTGAAAGGTTCCCTCTGGAAGGCCCATTCATAACAACTGAGCGCTTGAGTCTGGTGGAGCATGTTGAAGAACTGTCATCGATCACAGAAGGGATTTGACGCCCAACTATTCCATTTTGCTCTGGTGACAGGCCGCCAATGCACTGCAGCTCATTTCCGTAGAGAGGATGAATTCTGATGTGTCAGGTATCCCAAGCTGACAGGGCTCACGTCTCTGTCTTCTGAATCGGGATGTAAGTACTTCCGGAACACAATCTACTGGAATCTGAGATAGTCTGAAACCTCTTCCAGTGTATCACGTTTGTCAAGTACACTTTCTGGTTCCTGCATTCACGTCCTTTCCGTTCACCACCAGTTGGTTCCTCTGAAGTCTGTGTCTTGCAATGTGAATCATGCCTTTCATCCTTCCCCTTATCCTTAGCTTTGCGGTTGTTGCGCTTTTGTTTTCCCTGAAGTACAAGGAATGATAAACTGTTATCCGTGTTCCAGTGATTCAATAAAGTTTTTTGTTTCAAACAAAACACCTCTCATGGGCTATCGCTGAATCCCAACACATTCATGCTGCTAATTAACAAAATAGACTACGCTATTCTCCCGAAAATGAAGAGGCATCAAAATGAAGTGCATTCAAATAGAGAAACCTGTTTTTTCTTTGATTTCTTTTCCGTTCACAGATGCTCCACGTTTTGATTTCTGCTCACCTTCTGCCATCCATGCAGCCTCCTCTTCACGGATGAGTTCCTCTTGCCTCTTTAGAGCAACAGCTTCCTGGTATGAAACCTCAATTTTACTGCATACAAAAAAAAACCAATTGGATCATCACGGAACTTTAAAAGAAAACTTGATGCACCGGGTGAAACAAAATTTTGCTCGACAATTTCAGAGCTAAATTATTTCAATTAAGCTAAAATGGCTTTCAGAAAGTTCTAATAATGGATTCCACAAGAGAAGAAATTAAACTAACAGAAAGTGTGACGAACAACATCAAACTTTAATCAATAACCATAACAGAAAATTCAAAAATTAGAAATTTTGCAACCAAAGGTGAAGAACAGAGATGGGAAAGAATTAATAATGGTTTACCTGAAAATTTGTGCCAGGACAAATATTTCAATGGTCCTACGACCCAGTTCAGTAAGGCGTCTTTCATCACGTTCATGCAACTCTTTATTGAAGTCATCTCCAGAAGCACCATCCTGACACCCCCACCGCAGAAAGAAAAAAAAATCAATAATTGAAATTTGAAAACAATCATGTCATTCTTCAAAATCTATAAACATTATAAAATTCCATCCGTCCATCCCCACCGTATATAGATTACATGGTTCATGCAATCCGCACGGCTGCAAGGGAACAGGGCTTTGCATTTGAACCATATATATATAATATATATCACGCCATACCTCCATTCCCACGCAATATAGATTGCAGGGATCAAAAGGATTTACAATTCAACACAAACTAAATATATAACATGTGATGTTCAACTGTTGTTTATGGTATATGGATTGAAACTTTTTTGCCTGAAATAACATTATATGTCAGCTGTAAAATTATGGAGTAGCATTTTCTGAATATCACTACAAAAATATAATAATGTACAGAAAGCAACCAGAAGCAATGGATATAAAAGAATGCTTGAGGCTTTTTGATAGACATGCAGCATCTTGCCAGACGATAAGTTAATAGATTACAAAGCACCTTCATATTGACTATTTTTTCCAAATTCAAATATAACCAGCTTTCAACTAAGATGCTCATCTGAGGCAGCAAAAAACAAAGCTCGAGACAAACACTTAAATGGATCTTATTTGCACAAAACATAACAGTATTCAATCATCTCAGTGTACAATGTACCTTTATACGATTCTGAGGACCTTTCTCATCCTTTGGAGGCAGCTGCTCCAAGGCAGCCCTCTCGAGCAATAGAAGCACATCCTCACCAAAACAAACATGTCTTTTCTTTCCATCCGAATTATAGGAACAGATTGCTCCTCTACATCTAAATGTTTACCATTACCTTTCTTGGCCTTATACTGACCTTCTAAGACTTGAGTCCACTGTATAAAGGAATCCATGACCAAAGTAGATGTTACTTCTTTTTCTACGAAGAAGTGCTTAACAATAACTTCAATATTGCATCTGATTTTTCCTTGGACATCCGGCGCCTGGAATTTTGGTCCATCCCCAGCCAGAAAGCACAGAAGCTAAAATAAAATAGGAAGAGAAACTCATTGAACTTCGCAAAATGGCTTAGACTAAAGTTTAATAAAGCTAATATAATTCCAAGGCCAAAGAAGCACGGTACTATGGACATCAAAAGTGTCAAGAAGTAATCTTCCATTGGAAAAGTACACAAACAGATAAAACAACAATAATACTAATAATATAAACACAATAATAGTAAGTAGTAACCATACTAATTTTGTAATAGTAATAATAAAACAAAAAAGTATTGATAATTAAAGAGAAAGAACCTCTACCTTGACCATCTGGCTTTATCCTCTATCAATTTCCCAAGCTTGCCTCGCCGTTCTTCAACAAAACGTCGGCAGATTTGTTCAACATTTGTTAAATATACACTAACAAGCTCTCGGCGGTATTGATAGTCAAGGCACCGAAAGGGACGATCAGCTCTCTCCCTGAAACAGCAGTTAAGATTCAGTTAATGCGCATCATCATATATCTTATAAGTTATAATATCGCTTTATATACTTAAAAAGCTATCCATATGTGATATATTGCTAGTGAGCACCTCAAAGACATGACTATAAGTTATGCAACATGAAACACTATCAAAGAAAATATATAAATTCCTTTTGGGACATTTTAATGGAGCTCTCATTAGTCTAAATGTGCTACTTTGGACTATACATTCTCTAGTGGGAAAAATAGTGATTCACACATGGGCAGGGTTGAGGTTAAATTTAAACAGGCCCTGAAGTAGTACACAAGGTTAAATGAAACTGAGAAGAAAAACTTAACAACAGATACTAAAAAGTAGGCAACTTGTTTACCAATTATTATTGCCAGAAATCAAATTTTCTAATTTAAAACTATACCCTAAATAACAAGAATGATTGGCAACATTACAAAGACAATGTCAACATTTGTCTGCAGAAATAGAATGCACCCTTATGCTCAAAAGGTAAATACAACAATGGAGTGATAAGAAAATTTTAAGGCTTAAAGACCTGATAACTTGGACTTGAGCCTTAATTATCAGTGTATCAGCATCAATAAACCCATCCAACACTTTTGATAGTTCCATAAACTTTTTCCAGCCCCAATCATGTTCTTTCTTCCAGAAACGATGCAAAGTATCTGCAGATATTCACAAGGGAATTTTAAACCTAAAGATCAATAGAGCCATAAGAAAGTGATCAAGGAACTGTTCAAACTCACTAACCTGAATATTTGGACTTCTTCGGGTCTTTATTAACTACGGCTATTGTGAACTGTGCAAAATGACTCCACCCTGCATTTATCAATTTGGAGAAAAGATTATAAAAACCAAATAACAGACAACATTTATGAATAAAGGCAGATCAATATGAATTAACAATATAGTCAACCTGGAAGAAGCTTGTCATGATTAGCCACACAAAGAAAAAGAGAGAGATGATTGCAGACATCACAGCCCTGGGGATAAATCAAAATATACCTGCCACCACGAGTTGATTCAGAAAATGAATATGAAATAATCATTTAACTTAGGGACTCCTACCACATTAACGAAATAACATCTCAAACACAAATTTGTACTTTTATCAGTCTGAAAATTTTCTGCTTAAGTGCTTAACACTTTCACATTGAAATTGCACCAGTGAAAAGAAACAAAACAACAAATATGTGGGATATAAAACAAAACATCTGATCATTCAAGCGGAAACAATACTATGCAGCCAAAATTTGGCACTATTAAAGATATAATCTGCTAATCTGATACAACATTTACAAACTGAAAGAAGATCCCATCAGAAATTATACCACTATGGGATGCATGATGTTCCAGATCAAGACATGATAATGGCAAACATAAACATCTAGAAAATATAGAACAAAAGTAACTTTATACAACCAGTAGAGATGACAGCTCCACAAATAAGCACTATGATTGCGCAACAATTAAAGACACATGCTTAACAGTGCTTTTGTTATAAAATATCATACCATTTGTAGCCGCCAACCTCAAATGCATTACTCCGAAGTTCTCTCTTGTTAATTTGTGAAAATTTATCAATCTTCCATGTATACTTTCCAAACAGCTCAGAAGGTTTAGGTCCTACATGTCAGTAAATAAGAGGATGATGTATTTGAAGATTAACCGATCCCTCACCAAATAAAGAATAGATGGTAGAACCAGCACACAAGGACGGGGGAGAACACGAAACCAATACACTGCCCCCAAAAGTCCAGTAAGCATTCATTGGCATTTATCAGATGATAATACCCAGAACCCATACCACTCTGGAGAAGACAGACTAGTTAACACTTAGAAAACAAATCTCAAACAGCAATGAGATTAGATCCTAATGAGCGTATCTGGTGAACTTGATCAAAATCTTAGAGATGATTGAGTACTATTGCCAATTCAATACAGTAGGTTTGAATGATGAATGGATATTTAACAGAAAACATATAATATTTTCCAGGATTAAAAATTTCAAAACATATAATATTAGCAGAAAACTCTTTTGTAAATTAAAATCTTGAGTGTGTGAGATAAACAGTGGAATGTCGAATCAGAATCTTCCAATGCAATAATAATAATTCAATAAATATGAACATGGCTAATTGAGACAAGATAAAAGTACTACCACCTTCATCGTCACCGTCACTGTCCCAGAAAAGAGTGATGTTGATGGAATTCCATTTTCAACTTGTTCAGAAGACCTCCACTCAGCCAGTGCTTCACCAAACTGGCACCGCTGCTGCTCACTTGACACTCCCTCCAATGATCTTCCCACTCCAGCCTCCTCCGTATCAATTGTAGCCATTTCCCTCTCCACAACTCCCACACAATTTCACCAACTACACCTGTTTCGCCACAAAGTTATCAGACCCCATTAGAAATTGAGAAACGTAGGTCCGCTTAAAAATCTAAGTGCAGTAAATCCATACCTAAAATGTGGAGCAGACACAACTCTCTGAGCTCCATAGTAAACATATCCAAATTTCTGTACATGTGCCTATTTAAACTTATTATTATAGTCAACTAAGTCCTAGTTGAGGTGAGAAAAAACTATTCATTACGAAGTCCAAAGACACTCCAACCACATTTTACAATCCTATTCATAGATTCAAAACTCAAACTATAAATTTATCATCAAAGTCCAGTGATTCCCAATAAACCCTTAGAAAATTTACCTTAAACACTAAACACTAAACCGAAAGTACATACATATATACATGTCTACCGAGTGATAGAATCAAACTCCACAGTTCATCAAATTAAATAAATTAAAAAGTTCATCAATTGAATCTTGAATCAGGTAAAACCCCCATAAATTGAATTAAACTTAGGTAACAGGGTGTGAATTCAAAATCCCAAATTCCAACAAAAACATAGAAACTAGGAATTGCCAGAAATACCCACATCCAAAAGGCAAAACCTAAAGCAGAAAGAAAAAGAAAAATCACGAGTGGATGCAAAGATAATCAGATCAGGTAAAAGCGCGCGGACCTTAAGAAAAAGGGAGCTTTGTCAATGGTGAACGGATGAAGAGGAAGCTGTAGTGAGAAAGAAAAAATAGAGAGATTTGAGAGGCCAAAGAAGGAGACGAAGAGCAAAGGCGGAAATAAAAATATATAAATTAATTGCAATCCATTTTACTATTTATATATATATCGCCCCTGCGTGTGTGTGTGTGGAAGGAAGGTCTAGTAACGTGTAGGTTACCATAATTATTTTATAGGTTTTATGGATTACATCTTTTTCACTATGCAAAATTTATTCAATTAAAAATTTTTATTGTGTGTCAATTAGAGTCTTAAGTAAAGAAATAAAGGGGTTAGATGTGTGAATTAGGTCGAAGATGAAGGTTTAAAGGTTGGAGTGCAAAAAATTTAAAAATTGATAATGGGGCAAATGAAGGGATCTAAAGAAAGAATAGATGAATGTTGACTCCCCTTTCATGGAAGTTTACTGGTCTATTTGGATATTCAGAGAGACACGAAAATGATAATCATGAGCTCTCTTGAAATATTTATCTACTCTCAGCTGCTATCATGGTTATGGGATGGGTGATGTCAACGATTTGTGGAGTGCGAGGATGTTACCCCCCCCTTAGTGATTGTGAATGATTTCAATTAAGCTATTGAGGGAGTGGCTTAAGAAACTTAGAATTCGACAGTGACCGAGTTACTTAATTGAGAGATAAACAGAGGTTTAGTGAACTAGGTTAGGGATAAGCTCGATTGGTGTCTCAACTCAGATTCATGGGCTTATTTATTTTGTGAAGCCAATGCCACCTCATTTGAAGCCCCATATAGTGACCACCTGCCACTAGCAGTTTAGCAATATCCATCGTGAAGAACCATAACTATGAAGAAGTTCAAGTTTGAGAATATTTGGCTCTATGAAAGCCAATTCATAAAATTATTGTGCAAAGGATTTTATGATTGTATTACCTTTGATTAACATATTGAATGTGTGCACCCGTGAAACTATGGAACTAGGGTAGGTATATCACTCGGGAACTTTCAACCCTAAATTAATGATTAAATGTCCCATATGAAGTCAAAGGACCAAGCTTTGCTGGTCTAAAGGAAGTAACACCAACTCCAGAATTTTCCATAATGCAGTTCGCAAAATGAAGAGAAATAACCAGGTAGACAAACTCAATAACTATGTCGGTGATTGGGTGTATAAAGGGCAAAGAACTCTCATAATTAAGTATTGTCTATTTTATAAATCTCGTATCGTCATCGCTTGGCAACATGGCCATTGTTATTGATTCCTTTACCCCTAGTGTAATATGGCACCAAAACATAAAATCTGACTAAAGTTATTACATTGCAATTCAGACAAACCCTCGAGCCAAGTTGGTTTAATCAAGCTTTTTATCAATATTTCTAAGATATTATAGGATTTGAGATTGTTAACTTGTGCAATATGTTTATATCTCAAAGTCTAAGTTAACTTTCAGCCCAAATGCCCCAAACGATTTAATTAAGAAGTTTGATGGGCAGTATAATCGGAATCAATATGGACAACTCTCATTGCTTATCAATCATTGTATGATTCATTTATTATTACAATCTGATATTGGCATACTCATGTTCATACTCTATACGCTTAATTGTTGATCTAGCTTAAGTATACTCAAGTGATAGTGCAACTTGTGCTTAACTTCTCGTTACTCAACTTCCATATTGCCCTTTATAGAGCCAATTGTGGGATTTTATTTACAATAGTTCACCAAAACGAAAAATATCAATCTCCACTTTTTTACTTGAAAAATGATATCATGACAACTTTACAATAACCTTTATATTTTAGGTCTCAAAAAAAGGCGCGTGTATAATATACTCAATCAAAGAGTGTTGGTAAGAATTAGACTCATGACTTTATAATATGAAAATCATGTTTTAGCCACTTGACTACCCATTACGAAGACGAGGTGACAATGAAGACTTTATTATTTTGTTTTTTGAATGACTAGGAACTCACAACCACTATCTGATAGTGTGCACGAGGTAAACCTGACATTGTAACTCTAGTTGGCAAATGACCACAATGAGATAAATCATACTAGATGTTCATAACGGGCCGACTTAAATTAAGAAAGCCAAAACACCATTTTGCTACCAGTGAATAATTTATTTGAAAGTTAATTACCAATTTGGTCCATCAACTATGAAGATTTCACCAATTTGATCATCGACTATGTCATTTTTTTAACACAATTGGTCCTCAGTGTAATTTGCCGGTCAAACTAAAAAGGCAAATTGGAGATTTTAAGAAAAACAGCTTATTCCCTAACTCTAATTCGTTTTTTTATATAGCTAGGTTTCAGTCGAGAATGCAGTCGATTAGATGCTTCATGGCAAAATTATACATGCACCGCGGTGCATAATCGATTAGCACCACGCATTTTTTTTATTTAAATGAAAATAAAAATGTTTTTTCCGCCGTTTCGCACCCTTTTGCAAAAGTAACTATGTTATTCAATGTCATTTTGTATACACTGCAGTTTCAGTTCAACACAATTACAGTTTCAGTTCAACACAACTACATTTCATTTCGATATAACTATAGTTTCATTCGATATTTATAGACTCAAATATGTGAAAATTTTATTTAATTTTATTTTAATACACTATAGTTTCATTAAAACACAACTACATGATCATTTTGATATAATTACAGCTTCATTTGTACAATATACACTCAAATATGTGAAATGTTATTCAGTTTCATTTTATATACACTGCAGTTTCATTTCACTATAACTACAGTATCATTTTGATATAACTGCAGTGTCGGTTTAGATATACTGTAGTGTCAGTTGGTGTTTAATACACCAAACAAGTGGACTCCGTTAACTCTAACGCGGGCCGTTTCTTTACTTAAAGAACGCGCCGTTTTTTACCGCGGTCTATAATATAACGACTGAAGCTTCATAGTGTAATCGTGACCGACAAATTACACTATAAGCCCATGATAAATGTAGGGACTAATCTCATTTTATTACTTTTCATAATAATTATTATTTTATACTTTATTACAATGTGTATCTGTTCATATACTTTATCAATCTACTGAAACACAAATAGCCAATAACGCATCTTTAATGGGTCACATACTTTGTAAAAAAAAGATCAATATCTCCTTTAATTTAACGAAATTTCAACGATTTTATTGATAGATGACCAAAATAATTATGTCATCATAATATAGAATCAAAATGGATATTCTAATTAAAAAAACTAAAAATAGATTTATCAGAAAATCAAAAATGAAATCATATTTGGACGTTTCACACAGTCGTTATATATATAGACCGCGGTGCACATGCACCGCGTAAAAAAACACACGTTTCTTTAAGTAATAAAGAAACGGCCTAGCGTTAGAGTTAACGGAGTCCGCTTGTTTGGTGTATAACGTCAATTGATACTACAGTATATCTAAACGGACATGCAGTTATATCAAAATGATACTATAGTTATAGAAATGAAACTGCAGTGTATATAAACTGAAACTGAATAACATTTCACATATTTGAGTGTATATTGTACAATGAAGCTGTAATTATATCAAAATGATCATGTCGTTGTGTTTAATGAACTATAGTGTATATAAAAAAAATTAAATAACATTTTCACATATGTGAGTCTATAAATATCGAATGAAACTATAGTTATATCGAAATGAAACTATAGTTGTGTTCAACTGAAACTGCAATGTATACAAAATGACACTGAAACAGGCGAAAACAAACACGATTAATTTTCATTTAAAAAAAAACGAGCGGTGCATAATCAATTATGCACCACGGTGCATAATATAATTTGCCCGTTTCACAACTCTTGTTGGAAATGGTCAAATTGACATTTTAATTAAAAAAAAAAAAAAAAGCCCAAATGAAACGGAAAACAACCCTAATAGTCTAATACTGTGCTCAAAATCTTCCCTCGGCCTTCGCTAACGCCTACAGCTTATAAATCTGCTGAAATAGTGGTATTGGATCCAAAGTTCTGTAGACGATGGCTGCACTTTCCTCAAGATTCTAAAGAAGAAGATTTGAAGCTGTTCCTTAATATGGAGGTATCAAAGCTTACCAATATAATGCTTATATACATCAATATTGTCTACTTCTTGCAGAATTGATTTGATTTTTGCGTTTCTCAATTGATCGATCCGATTTTGGGGTCCTCAGTTTATGGAATTGATTTATGTTTCTTATTCATTTTTCAAGCCTTTAAATGTATACCACAAGCATTTCAATTTTCAAGCTCTATTTGAGTTTTTGTTTTTCATTTTTAAATTTTAGATTTGGGGATAATTGTTGTGGATTCTACATAGCGACGGAGTTTTTGGTTGGAGGTAGGGAATTACGTGGGAAAGGAATTGCAATTTCATGTGAGGGGAAAGGAATTGTAATTTCACGTGAGTGAATTACTGGAATAAAGTGAGAAATTTAAATTACTTGAATAGAATTAGGTGGAATTTCAATTTCAATGTTTGGTATACATAGTATAAAGTCTAAAATGTCTATTGCTGTTGTGGGCATCAATTTTAGGGGGCATGAGGTTTTTATTCCATGAAAATGAGAGATTTGCTTCCTTTCAACCAAACTAAGTAATTTAGTGGCCTCTGGATTTAGATGGAATTGAATTTAAATTCTCTCCAACCAAATGCCTCGGTTTACTTTAGAAAACTATTCTCTATTTTCTAATTGTTAGTTTTCATTCTCGGAAAACTTGTTTACTAACACTCATTTTTTCAAATTAAACAAGATTAATTTTGAGTGATTTTTACTTTTAAGTTTAATATATATGTAAGATTTTTACATGTGATATTTAGACCAAATTTATTTGTATCTGACTATCTGTATATAACATTAACTATTCATTTGATTGTCCATAATCAGTGAGACCTATACTACAAGTGAGAATTTGCGGATAAATCTAAACTATTGATCTAGTAGATCTAACGGTTAAAAGTAAATAAAATTTTGTAATATTTATAAAAATGACTCCGCTCATTTTAAAATTTATTTATATATTTATGAAAATGACTCAACTTATTTTTTACTTGATTTCCCATATTTTACTTGATTTCTCATCCATAAGATCTTGCAGATCAATGATTTGGGTTTGGGCAAATTATATCGTGCACCAAGGTGCACAATGCATTATGCGCCTTAAGAGTTTATGTGTATTGTGTTATTAGTTTATGTATTATATTATTAAGGGCGTTTGGTTCAGGTTATATAAGATAACCAATGTCATATTTGCTTGGTAATATAAAATTCACATGCTTAATTCAGCGTTATGTAACTCCTCCGATAAACCTCCGCAATAAGTTTTAGCTATTGAAGATGTGAGATCCACAATTTCTAACCACAATTCCTTTTTTATTTACTAATGTAGGCTTGCGTTATAAATTACTTATTCCGTTTGTCTATTACTACTTTAGTTTGAACCAACACAGGAAGTCACTTTCTGTAATCTAACCTTCGTGAACCCAAAACCTCCAATAAAGTTATGTTATTATTTAAGAGTATGTATTATGTAATGTTAAGATTATGTGT
>VALG01002322.1:0-11249 GCA_009835305.1 Ipomoea purpurea
TATTTACTTTTTCCAATTTTATATAAGCACAAGTGCCTTTAATTTATAATGTTGACAGATTACTGCTTTACCTTTTCCTTTTCTCTTCGTTTTTTTTTGTTTTCTCTTTTCTTTTTGCGATGTTCAAATAAGACCTATTCGACTTTCTAGCCTCGCATTGTGGCCTCCCGACCTTTTCTTTTAACCTTTTTTTTCCTTAGTTTCATTGCTGATTTATCCATCCTTAGTTTTTAGTTCAGTATTCATTTTAACGGAGAAAAGATAATCTTTACAATGATTTCCCCTAGTTTATTTTTCTTGGTTTTTACGGCTAGCATTACTGGTACTGTAGCTCTGCCTTAAACGGTCCTTGTTGCCAGTTTGAGCTGTCCGTCTTTGATAACTCCTCTTTTTTTTTATCTCTGTTATTCCGGTCCCCATACTTCTTCCCTGGAAAGGGCGCCGAGAGGAGGCCCCCAGTCGTGCCCTGCTTTACCTTCTGTTCTGCTTTTTATCCACATGTCGCTGCCTATTCAGTTTCGTTTGGTTGTGGATATGCAGCCCCTTATGTCGTCCTCAACTCCGTCCACACCGGCACATACGCCGAGACGATAGCGCACCACAAGCTACTCGAGGAACAGATTAAAGAATTTGAAAAGAGATCAAGAGTGCTTAAATATGTCGGGAGGAAGCGGACTGAGACCGGCGATCGCGCCCGGTAGTCAGTGAACGGTGAGAGCCGGCCCGATCACTACGGGCCGACCCAGCCGAGTTTGGGCGCCAAGCCCGGGCTTTGATACCTCCGAACGTCCCCGTGTCTCCGATCGGGAAAACACGCCGCCCTGGCGCCTCCGCACTGCGCCGCTCCGGTCCGTGCTGCCTCGTGGCTCTCCATACCGAACCTCCTCTGAAACACGGACCAAGGATCTGACCCCGTGCGAGTCAACGCGGCGAGTAAAGACCCGTAGCGCAACGGAGCTGATTGGCGGATCCCCGTCAACCCGCGGGGTGTGCACGCCCGACCCCCCTTATCCCTTTTGAAGCTGCGCTCGAGTGCGAGCACACCTGTCGGGACCCGAAAGATTGTAACATGCTGAGGGGCCGAACCAGAGAAAACTCGGGAAGCCTCGCCACGAATACTCTGACGTGCAAATCGATTCGTGCTGAATGGGTATAGGTGGAAAAGCTAATCGAACCGCAGTACGCTGGTTCCCCCGAAGTTCCCTCAGGACACGCGGACTGGCGCGAGATCATCTATGCGTAAAGCCATTGATTTAGAGGCATCGGGCGAACGCAACTCTGACCTATTTCAAACTTCTAAATACGCTACAGGGGGCGGCGCGAGACTTCGGCTGGTCTCCGACGGCCGGCTCTTGTTGAGCCGAACGAATCAAAGCTCCAAGTGGCCATTATTGTTAAGTCAGAACTGGCGTGCGATGAACCGGAAGCCGGTTACCGTGCCCAACTGTCTAACCTCAGATCCCACAAAAGGTTTTGGTCGATTAAGACAGCAGGACGGGTCATTCGCGGAAGTCCAATCCGTCAAGGAGTGGAAAAAACACCTGCGAATCAACACCCGAAAATGATTGCGCTTAAGCGCCGCCCCGACGCTAGCTACCGGCCGTCCGGGCAGAGCTAGGCCCGATCGAGTACGAGGGCGCGCGGTCGCCTCAAACCTTGCGACCCCTGGCCGCACGCCTCGTCAGATCTTGGGAGTACAAATACTTCGCAAATGAAACTTTGAATGCCGAAGAGGGAGAAGGTTCCCAGTGACACGCACTGCAACATGGTTTATTCCATCCTAAGGGTCGGGGAACCCGACATACCAGCGCGTTTTGCGCGTGCCCGAAAGGAACGGTAGCAAATTCCGAACCGGAAAAACGCGCTTGACGCAACGCTTAGGGATCTTCCGGCACCCTCGGTCGGCCGGAGCCCCTACGCGAAGAAGTTTATCTTTCTGTTAACGCCGCCACGCCCTGACACCCCCCTCAGCCGGAGGTAGTCCATCGGCTCCAGCACCCCGCCCACGTCCGCGTGTTCCCGTGGCGCCCCCCGCCCTTGAAATCGAGTACCCCGAGCTCCCTCCACGGCGCCCGCTCATAACATCGAACACAATCAGGTCTCCAGGAACAGCTCTGGCCATGAACAATGTAGCAAGAGAAGTCTCAAAACTGGATTCCTAACTTCGCGGAAAAAATTGGCTTCTGAGGCTGGCACGGGGTCCCATCCGACCGTCGGCTTTCGCGGAACTCTCAGCTGCTACCGGCGCAGACGGTCGCGCGCGCCGGGGGGCAGACTCGGAACGGCTCTCTTCGGGCCTCCCCGGCGTCGAACAGCCACAGACTGGACACAAGGGAACCGACTGTTTAATTTAAAACAAAGCCATTGCGATGTCCCCGGCGGATGCTAACGCAAGTGATTTCCTGACCAGTGCCTGAATGTCAACGGCAGGAAGAAATTCAACCAACCGTTCGCGGTAAAACGGCGGCGAGTAACTATTCGACTCCTTAAGGTAGCCAAATGCCGCGTCATCTAATTACGTGACCTTGCGCATAATGGATAAACAGAAGATCCACTGTCCCTGTCTCAGCATCTCAGCGAAACACACCAAGGAACGGGCCTTTGCCCCCAAAAATCAGCGGGAATAGGAAACCCTGTTGAAGCTTGATCTAGTCCGACTTTCAAATACTTAAGGGTGTAGAAAGCTGCCGGAGCGAAACGAAGTGAAAATACCACTCTTTTACGTATATTAACTTATTCCGGAATCGGAGGGGGGGGCACTCGCCCCTCTTTTTGACCCAAGGCTCGCGCCCGATCCGGCGAAAATTGTCGACGCGGTGGTGAGGCTGCTGCGGCACACTGTACATCACGATAACGCAGTGTCTCACCAGCAGTTAGCCCAACGACGAAAGCAAATCCCCTGTGGAGACAGAAGGCTAAAAGCTTAGTTGGAGTTCCATTAGTTCCAGTACAAGTAGGAACGTGAAACCTGCCAATATTTGGATCTGACATCCTTTAACATCGGAATGACGGAAACAACGCTACATCAGAATAGATCACCAAACGAGCACTAACACGTTGCGCCTGTGGCGCTCACACAAGCGTCGCATTAGCACAATTAGCTCCATTTATTTATTCCCTTCGAGTGTCGCTCTCCTAAACTCATTTTTTGACACCTCTACTCTGTAAGCAAATCACAATGTTATTGTTGCACCCACCAATACGGCAACTGTGAGCGGTAGACCGTCCTGAACAGGTATTTTACCCTAGCTGGAATCAAGTGCCAAAGTCAAGTCAACTAGTTACAAGGAACCTTTGATTCGCACAATGGTCATCGAGCTGTTGCAAAAGCCTGGCGCAACTACCGTGGTGATATGACCAAACGCCCGCCTAAGTCAGAATCCGGGCTAGACCGACGCATGCGTCGTCCCCGTTTGCCGACCCGCAGTAGGTTTTGGCCCCCAGGAACGTTGTCGTGGCTAAGCTCGGCGGAAGCGTCACGGGCCGCCTTGAATTAACAATCCATCGAGCGGCGAGCGAACCTTATGCAGAAGACTTTCAAATACCACGGTATCGTAACGGGTAAGGAGTGGCTGCGCCACGATCCTTTGAGATTCCACCCTTGTCCTCCCGATTTTCGGCCTCCAAACCCCTATCCAACTCCGCCTTTCATCACTCATTTTCCAAATTCCCAACTCAATCAACAACTATTACCGCAGCAAGGTACAATTCACGTTGTTACATGTTAATGCGCGGCTCAACCGTCCCTAAAACTGGCTACGCTGCCTCCAACGTGAGCCCCCCAAGTTTGCCAACCTTCGTGCACCAAGCTGTTCCTACCTGCGCCCAAACCGACCTCCTAGCCTTTACTCGAAGTTCGCGCTCGTGGACGCGTGCTCACACGTCATGCGGCACGCAACGGTGGGACAGGGTTAGGCCCAATTAGGTTTTTGAACGTAATTTGCGGAACGAAAGGTGGAGGGTACGAACAGGGTTGGCCCCCTTTTTATCTGGGTTGTTTTGGCAGTAAGTGGGCCCTGGACGTTCTTCTGTTATTTAAGGCCCCGCACTAATTGTCTTGTTTTGGGTCCTTGAGTTTTTTTGCGTACCAAAAAATTTTGCGGGCCAAAAAAAAACCGTCTTCTTTTTTTTTGGGTGGCAGTTGCGGCAAAACGGCGAAATCTTTCTAAAAAGTAAAAGGCCCCCCCCTTAAAAGTCCCCGCCAAGTTGCGGGCCGGGCTTCTCCCATGCCCGGGAAAAAAGATGTGGGGGTTGGGGGGGCCCCAAAGGTTTTTTCCGGGCAGTTTCTTGCTGGAAAAAATTCTTATGGAATTGGGGGGTGGCCCAAAACAGTTTGCGGGAACTTTATGGGCGTAAACGGACGGGGGGTTTCCCACAAGTTTTGTCTTTTTGCGAACTAAAAATGCGGAAAATAGGGTGGTTCCAAGTTTGCGCGGGACTTATTGGCCGAAAAACGATGGTGGGTTTTGGGGGACTAAGGTTTCGAAACTTTTTTTATGCGGACACCGAGGGGTCGTGCCTTTTTTTTCTTTTAAGTTCTTGCGGGCAAACTTTTAATGCCGAAAGAAAAAAATTCTGTGCCTAAAAAATGGTTTTATCCCCCCGGACTTTATTCGCGGAAAGCATATTGGGAGTTTGGCACTTTTAATTGGTAAATCGGACCCTACTGGGGAAAAAACGAACACGATGGCCCTTTTTTAATGTTTAAATCCCGGACCCTTTTATGCCGGAAAACAAATGGGTCGGGCCCCCAGGTTATCGTTCCGGCCGGACCCCTTTAAATGCCGGGAAAAAAAAACGATGGTTTTTTTTTTCCCCAAGTGTTTTTTTGCCGGACTTATGCTGAAACGAGGGTCCCGAGTTTGCCCGGGGGAAACAATTTTTTGCCGGAAAAACGACGGGGCCGGCCCCCCCCCCAGGGTTACTGTCGGAAAGTTGGCCCCGGGGAAAACCGAGGGCAAAACCCAGAGGTGCGAAACCATAAAATTCCCCGGGAAAAAACCCCAGAAGGACAGGGAAACAACCAGGGTTGATTTGCCCGGAAAAAGTTCTTTCGGGGTAAACGAGGCGGCCCCCCCAAGGTTCATTGCGGAAAGGTTTTTTTTAATTTTTTGCCCAAAAATTGTTTTTTTTTGGGGGGAAAATAACGAGGGTTTTGCCCCCCAAAGCTTGTCGGGCAAAAAGTTTTTTGGTGGATTACGTGGGGTAAAAAACCAACGTTTTTTTTGCGGGAAAAGTTAAAAGAAAACAAATCGGGGGTTGCCCCCAAAGTCTGGGACACAAGAAAAATAAAATTTTATGGCCCGGAACGAGGGCCAAACCCCCCAAAAAAAAGCCGCCAACGAAAGTTTTTGTTTTTTTTTTAAAATAAAACACAACAAGGGTTTTGGCGGAGGGAAAAAAAATAATAAAAAATAAAAAAAAACCCAAAAAAAAAATTTCTGTTGCGGACCTTTTAAAAAAATGGGCGAAACGAGGGGCCCGCCCCCCCAGGGTTTTTTTTTGCGGACCTCACCACCCCCCAAAAAAAATGGGGCGTGAAAACGAAGGCCCGCCCCAGGGGGTTTTCTTGCGGCAAGCAAAAGGGTTTTGGGGCGAAAAACGGAAGGGCCCAAAACCCCCAAGAAAAAAAAAATCTTGCGGGGGACCTTTTCCATTGCCGGGAACCGAGGGCCCGCCCCCCAGGGTTCTTTTTTTCGGCGGGAAAGGGTTGGGGGGGGTAAAAAAAAACGAAGGGTTCTCTTGGCCCAAAGTTTTTTTGCGAAAAAAAAATGTTATTTTGGGGTTACGTGGGGGGTGCCCCAAAAAGTTTGCGAAAAACAGTTGGGCCGGTTACGCTATGTGTTTTAGCCCCCCAAAAAAGTTTTTTTCTTTTTTGGCCGGACCTTTTTTAAAAAATGCGGAAACCCGAGGCGGCCCAGCCAAAGTAGCCCCCGGGCAACAAGTTTGCCCCCGGGAACCAGTTCTGTGGCACGAGGTTTGGCCCGGTGAAATTTTTTTTTGCGGACTTAGAAATCTGCCGGGAAACGAGGGGGGCGCCCAAAAAAAGGTTTTTTTTTGCTTTTTTGCCGGGAACCCCTATTAATTTGCCGCCCAACGCAAGGCGCCCAAGGGTTTTCTGCGGAAAAGTGTTTTTTGGCCCGGGGAACCGAGGGGCAAAAAAACCCCAGGGTTTTTGTTGCCGGACCTTTTTCCCCCCCAATGCGGAACGAGCGGCGCCCCAAGGGGGGTTTTTTGGGCCGAAAAGTTTTTTTTGCCGGAACCGAAAGGGGGCAAACCCCCCCAGGGGGGGAGTTTTTTTATGGCCGTGAAACCTCCATCGGAACCAGGGGGGGGTGGGGCCCGCCCCCCCCCCCCCACCCAGTTTTTTCTTTGGGCCCCAAAAGTTTTGGGGTTAGCCGAGGTTGCCCCCCCCAAGGTTTTTTTTTCGCCGGAAAGGTTTTGGGGTAAAACCGGGGGGGGTTTTTCCCCCAAAAGTATGCTGGAAAAGGTTTTTTCGGTAAAACGTTGGGTGGGCCCAATTTGGGCCGGACAATAATGGCGGAACCGAGGGGCAGCCAAAGTACGGGACAAAGTTTCTTTTTTTGCGCGAAAACGAAGGTTTGGTGGGCCCCGGGGAGGTTGGCGAAAGTTTTGGCGACCCTTGAAAATGCCCGGGAAACGAAAGGGGGCGCCCCCCAGGTTTTTTTGGGCGGACCCTTATGGGCGGCCCCACGAGGCCCCCCCCCCCAAGGGGTTTTGTTTTTTTTTTTTTGTTGGCCCGGAAAAAGTTTTTGCCGAACCGAGGGGCCCCAAAACCCCCAAGGGGTCATTGCGGACCTCAATGCGGAAAAAAACCCGAAAAGGGGGCTAACCCCCCAAGGCTTGCCGGAAAGTTTTTTTTGCGGAAACGAGGGGGCCTCCCCAGGTTCTTTTTTTCGGAAAACGAGGGGCCCCCGCCACCCCAGCGGTTTTTTTTTTTTTTGCGGGAAGTTGGGGGGTTACAACGAAATCGGGGGTGTTTTTTTTTGGGGGGGCCCCCCAAAGTTTTGACGGAAAAAGTTTTGGGGTTAAGGTGTTGGCCCCCCAAGGTCTTCTTGCCGGGGAAAGTTGTGGGGGCTAAGAAACGTGGGTGCCCCCAAAGTTCTTGCGGAAAAAAGTTTTTTTTTTTTACTTGTTTTTTGGGGGGGCGTACTGGGTGGCCCCCCAAAGCTCTGCCGGACTTTATGCGGAACGAGGGCCAGCCAAGTAAAAAAGCGCACAGGTTTGCCGAACCCTAGTGGGTTGGCGAGCGTTTTCTTTTTGCAAGATATAAAAATAGCAGGGAAACATTTTTAAATAAATTATTTAAATATAAAACAACAAAAAGAAGAGCAGAGTTAACAATTATAGCGACATCAAAAAACCAGAAAACCAAAGACGGCACACAGAGTATCGACAAAATAAATATAGACAGACAGAGACACCAGACAACAAATAATAATACAAGATTAAAGAGGTATACGAGGAGAATAGGAACCAAATAAACAGCGAAAATAATTAAGAGGAGGATATTAAACAACACAAAATTAAAATATAAAATGACAAATAGAGAGAGATCAAAGAGTACACAACGATAACAGCACCACAAGACTCATAAATCATTAATCACGAAGACAACACAAATGACTACTTGGCCACCGTATCCACATATCCGAACAAGACGAAAGCACAACGCAAAACAAGTAAACCAACACAGCACAACCAACAATCCAAAATAAATAGCGAACCACCATATGAAACATAGAACGAAGATGACGACGTCAAAATACGACGCACAAAGCTAATGCCGGAAAACCATACTAATTGCGAGAACCAAAAGAGAGGAGGGACACACAATCAAATAAGCCAAATTAGACAGAGAAACCGACCACAGCACCACCAAAGATACTACCAATCACGAACACAAAACAGACCGAGCACCATCAACAAAACACATATAGCGAGACATAAACATACAACAACAACAAACAAACAGAAAGAGAGGAGAGAAAACACAACTCAGAATACGCAATACACAAAACTAAATGGGAAAACACAAAACAGATAAACCAGACAACAACCACAAGCAAACCAATAGGATAGCACCCACATCATATATAAATAAATAAATAAAACAAAAATAAAAACCGCAACCCTTTTCCCCCGCAACCCTGGGCGCCCTTCCGTTTTTCCGCAAAATAAGTCCCGCAAACTTTTTCCCGCACTTTTCGCCAACCAAACCCTCGCGTTTTTTATTCTCCGCCAAAAACCTTTGTCGCGCTAAAACTTTGGCTGACCCTTCCGTTTTTTTTTCCGCAAATAAGTTCCGCAAACTTTTTTTGGTGGCCACCCAAACCGTAACCAACAAACTTGTCCGCACAAACTTTGGGCCCACCCCCAAAAACGGTAAACCCCCAAACTTTTTTCCCGCCCCCAACTTTTTTGTTTTTTGGGCCAACCCAACGTAAAAAAACCCCAAACTTTTTTCCGCAAAATTTTGGGCCAAACCCCTTCGAAAAACCCCAAAACTTTTTCCGCAAAACCTGGGGCGGCCCTTCCGTTCCGCAAACTTTTTTCCCCCCCGCAAAAAACCCTTTTGCGGCGCCCCCTGTCTTTTTCCTGCAAAAATGACAAGTTTCCCGCAAACCTTGGCGCCCCCTTCCGCGTTTTTTCCCCAACAAATTTAAAAGCTCCGCAAAACTTTCCGCCAAACCCTCCGCCAAAAACAAAAACTTTTTTATTTCCCCGCAAACTGTGCCCTAACCTTTGGCTTTTTTGGCCCCTCGTCTTTGCTTGTCCCGCAAATAATTTCCCCCCCGCAACTTGGCCACCAAACCAAACGTTAAAACCCACCATTTTTCCGCAACTTTTGGGCCCACCCCGTCAAACCCTAACCCCCAAAAAACTTGTTTCCGCAACTTTGGGCAAAACCCAAAAACGTAAACCCCCAACTTTTTTTTCCGCAACCTTGGGGGCACCCTCCGTGAAACCCCAACTTTTCCCGCAAACGTGGGCGGGGGTCCCCCGCCCTCCGTTCCGCAACCCTGGGCCGCCCTCGTTTTTCCGCAACTTTTTTCCGCAAACCTGGGCCCCGCCCCCTCAGTTCTTGGCCTTTTCCCGCAATGAGATTCCCCCCCCGCAACAACCTTGGGTTTGCCTTCATCCGTTTCCTCCGCAAACCTTTCCGCACCACTTGGGGGCCGCCCTTCGTGCAAGCAAATAAAAAGTATCCGCAAAACCTTGGGGCCGCCCTCGATAAATTTTTTCACCGCATAACAGTTTTTTTCCCGCCAAAAACTTTTTTTATTTCGCAAAACCTTTTTGGGGGGGCTTCGCCCACACTTCCGTTTTCCGCAACTGTGCGCTTTACTCTTGGCTTTTGCCCCTCCTTTTCCCCGCAATAATAGTCTAGTCCCGCAACCTTTATTGGGGCAAACCCCAACGTAAACACCGCAAACAATTTTTTCCCGTGCCAAACTTGGGCAACCCAACGTTACCCCCCCAACTTTTTTTTCCCCCGCACTTTTGGGCAAAAAACCCTCCTCACAACCCCAAAACTTTTTCCAAACTGGGCCCCCCTCCGTTTCCGCCCATGAGTTCCCCGCAAACCTGGGGTTTGCCCCCCTTTCGTTTTTCCGCAAAACTTTTTCCGAAAAAACCCTTGTATGGGCCGCCCCTCCCAGTTCCCCATTGAGTTTCCCCGCCAAAACCTGGGTGGGGCCCTCCCGTTTCCCCACTCTTTTTTTTTTTTCGGCAAAAACCTTGGGCGGCGCCCCCTTCCTGCCGGCATAAGTTCCGCAAAACCTGGGCCAGCCCTCCCGGTCCCGCAATATCCGTCCCGAAACTTTTCCCCAACCTCCTCTTGGTGGTGGGGGGGGTGGGGGGTCGCCACGCCACTGCGTGTGGGGGGTGGGTGGGCATTCCGGCAGGCCTGGGGTTGGGCTCCGGGTGTGGGGGTAGGCGGGGGGGTGGGTTTCTATTGTGGGTCCGCCCGTGGTCGGGGTTGTGTCCCGCAGTAAAGGTGGCGGGCCCCGCGGCAACTTCGTGGGGCACCGGGGCCAAAACGGTGACCGGGCAAAACCGGTTCGCCGCAAGGACGGTGTGCAGAGGGGCGGCGCGAGAACGTGAAAGAGGCGCCGCCGGGGCGGAGAAAGCTGGTGTGGTGTTGTGTCCCGGCAAGCTTGGGCGCGGCGTCCGCGGGTGGAAAGGGGACGCGGGGGCCAGGAAAAAACGTTGTGGTCCCGCAGAACCCGGGGCTGTGGGGCAGGACCCTGGGTGGGGGCCGCGAAGTGGGAGGGGGCAGCGAGACGCGGGTGTTGGGGTGGGCCGCTCGTGGTGGGGTGCCCGCGAAAGAGGGTGAGGGTGGGCCGCGAACCCTGGGGGGGCGCGCTCGCCGGGGTGTGGGGGGGGGGGTTGGGGGGGGTCGCGGCGGAGTGAGGGTCGGTGGGGCGCGCGAGAACCGTGTGGTGGCCGCGCGCTCGGGTTTTCCCCCCGCCAAAAATCAAAAGTTCCCCCGCAAAACTTTTTTTTTCCCCCCCGCAACCTATCCCGCCACCAAATCTTTTCCCGTTTCCGCAACCGTGCGCAATAACTTTACACCACTTCCCGCATCCCTCCAAAACTTTTTTGGGCAAAAAAAAACCCCACGTAACCGGCAAAATTTCCCGCAAATTTGGGCAAAACCCCCCCCCGCTCAAAAACAACCAAAAAACAAACTTATTTTCCCGCAAACTTTTTGGCAAAAAAAACAACCCTCGTACAAACCCCAAAACCCCTCCCCGCACTTTTTTTTCCGCAAACCCTTGGCCCCGCCCCTTTCCCGTAGAACCCCCAAAAAACTTTTTTTTTTTCCCCCGCAACCCCCTGGGGCGCGCCCTCCGTTTCCCCCACATCATGACTCCCCGCAACCTTGGTACCAGTGCGCGTTCTCCGCTTTCACGCAACCTTTTTGTCTCTCCTTGTTTTCCGCAAACCGCCTTGGGAGCCCCGCCCCTCGTTTTTTCTCCACTCCAGTCCCAAGGCAAAAAATGTCCCGCAAAACTCGGGCCCACCCCCCTCGTTCCCGCCATAAAGTCCCCGCACTTTTGGGAAAAACACTCGTTTTTAAACGCAAATTAAAGTATCCCCCGCCAACTTTGGCACCCAATCTTTGTTTTCTCTTTTTTTGTCCCGCATAAAAGTCCGGGAACATACGCACCAAAAAACCCTTTTTCTTTTTTTTTTTTTTCGTCAAAAAATAGTCCCGATTC
>VALG01002324.1:7623-21256 GCA_009835305.1 Ipomoea purpurea
CCTCCAATTTCGTTATAGGTGGCAATCTTTCGCTTGCCCGAAACATATGACTTCTCCTTTCGTCTGAATTTGTGCTCAAATCTTCTCTTGTGTCTATCCGCGATACTATAATATTTAGCATTTAACCCTACCTTTTCTAGACTTCTCCCATTATCCCGAGGCAAGTGAACAGATTTAAAGTATGCTTTTTTATAGGAAGTAATAAAAGAAGACCAGACCAAATCCTCTCTTGCGGCACTACTGCGGAGCATCGGGTGACATACTGCTATAAGTACGTGGATACAAATCTATCAATGGTGTGATAATGTCAAGTCGGAATAGAGTAATTTAGGGAAAAATTAAAGCTCTTGTCCATAAAATAAAATTTATGCTGGTCATCAATTGCTAATTTTTTAAATTATTAAATTCGCAGTCAGGTACAATTCCCTGCTGGGATCGGACTCTGTGCTGTTGCAAGCGATTGCTTAACAATCGACTCGTGCACTTGGCGATGGATATATATAAAGTTGTCCATTCAATGTGTTGGCGCCGTTGCCGCTGGCGGAATTGTTTACTGTGCAATTTGAGTTTATTCTCTACTCTAAAAAATCTAGTTTATGATTAGATTTTAAATTGTTTTAATAGTTATGTGATTAACAAATTTTTTAATAGCATCTTGTTCTTAGTTATTAAACATTAGCTTTTATATATGTCTTGATATGTTTGTATATTTAATTTGTATACTAGCTTGGCTTGTGGTGTTTGATTTCATTTGTATTCTCGGCTTTGGATATTGTAATTCTATATGGCTTTAATGTTATGTTTTATCATTTGGTGAGGCTATTATAATTGGTTACTTTGATATTTTTTCGCTCGTAACGTTCATTCCGTTGTTTAGCTCCCTTAAACTGTAATTCAATCATGATTTGCATGCGTTTATAGTTCATGAAAAATCACTCTATAAGTCTTATACTTTTAGTGTTTTTATTTATCTACCTTAAACCGTCCAAATATGATTTTTAATTTATCTTTTTATTTACCTCACCATTAAATATAGGCTGGCATGCGATTTTTTTTTTCCTCCAAGCTCTTTACTATTATACTGTCATTTTGTGTTTTTTCATTTCAATCTAATCTTGCTATTTATTCCACTGTCATCTAGTACCAATTGAAAAACTGCTATACTATTGTGTATTTTGCTCCTCACACATATAGTTGTCTTTTATTTATCCTTTTTCCATGTCTTAATTTTTTTTTTTCGTTAATTAGTGTGCTATTTTATTATTTCCAATTCAATTATCTAAGCTCGTTTCCTGTAATTATACATAAATATATTTGAATTTAGCCATTTGATCTCTAGTCAAGTTTGTTTTTCACGTTGTTGTAATTTTATTTCTTTTATTTAATCCTTATCTATTTGTTATTATTTATGTTTATTTATTTTATCAAGGTTCGTCGTTTTTATAACTCCTAAATTGTGTACCGTATAGACGAGCCATATTAATAGGATAAGAATAAAAAATATTGTTTTTGTAAAATTATCCAAAATTTTTATGATGAAATGTGTTTTATTATTCTCAACAGATGGAAGGATGCATAAAGGGATTTGCAAAGGAATATTAGAGTGCGTTGTTCGAGTGAGGCAGGTGTTTTTTCACCCTAAATTAATTTAGAATATAAATATCACGACTAGGGATGCTCGTCCAAAAGAAGCAGAAGAATGAGAGAATTAGGAGATGTCTCAAGTATGGGAAGCAAAGGACGAGAATAGGAAATTTAATTACTATTTAATTTGATAAAAAATAAAAAGGAAATGAAATTACCTATTAATACTTGTTATTAACAGCCAAAAACGAATCGTTTAACGGAGGACTAAAGTGTGAAAAATCATTAAACGTCAAGTATGTACTAAAAAGTACGAACCAAGTCATTTAAGACTAAATTGAGATAAAACCACTATATCGAGGATATCATTGGAGGGATGTAACTCTTGTTAAATTGAATGATTAACTTCCATCGTAACTTCTCCAAACTGCTGTATTGTACAGTCTATACAATACTTGGAGAATAGTCTGAAAAGGAATCAAGGATAATAAACTTGCATTATACTGAGATATTTCACAGTACCTGGCATTTCAACAGAAACGTTCTTGAAAAGCAACTTAAAAATTACATTCCCAAATCCCTTCTTCTTTTGTATCACATAAGATTAAATCTTGACCTTGATGCTTTAATATAACAGGGAAGAATTTAAAGCTTATAACGAAAGATCACCACGTCTGAAGATCTCCGTTTCCTCCACTTATCCCCTATCCAACACTCCATTTCTTAACAATGCAATAATAATATAAAAAAATACTATCAATAGGTCAAATCATAAAGTCATGCTACCGGAGACCTGTTAATCACATCGGATACTTCACTATTAAGTAAAAAGGGTAACAACTATTTAAACTAACTTAAATCCCCTTCAGTGATTTTTCAGACTCTAGCCTCTTCTTAATTAACCACAACTTAAGCATCTATCCTGAAGCACCCTATTGTGAATCTGGCAAAACAACTAATCAACTAAGCTAATACCAAGCTCAAAGTAAGCCATTAATTAAAACTTAATTACTTAGCTAACAAGGAGAAATTAAACCTAGACCGTTGTTATTTATACTTAAAAACACATGGCTGTTAGCCACTAAGCTGACCAAACTTTATAAGTTCACCTTAAGCATTAACACAGAGACTATCCTAGGATCTAAAGCTAATCAGCAACAAACAACAAAACTCGTTAGAGATTTAATAGTAGCATGAGAGTTACATGGTTCAGATGAAGTACCATTGAAAAAGCTTAAATAAGTATCTTGAGTTGTGTGTATGAGTATTATTTTAGTTTGGTAGAAAGTAAAGTTGGGAAAAATGATTTGGAACGAAAGTTTAATGATCGTTAGTGTTACGAATCGTTAGTTTTAAACGAATCGAGTCTTAATCAATTCGAGATATCGAATCAAGTTTGACGAACTTGTTGTACAATTTGTTAAAATGTCGTCTTATGCACACTTCGTTATTTTGTCTAATGGTTTCGGTAAAGGCTTAACGAAAGTTTGGTTTCGTGCCTGGACACGTGAAACGAATTAACGAAAGTTGCTGGGCAGTTTTGTTGATTTCTTTGGTTAAAGCCAAATGCTTCGTTTGATGAAACGAAATGATTTCGTCCATGTGTAAAACGAACGTTTTCGGTGTTGTAAACTTTCGGCCATATGGTTTCTTTGTATATTAAACTTTCGGCCAAATGGTTATAATCTTTCGACGAAGTCAAAAGCCTTTTGGCTTTGTGTCTGCATGCATGTAAGTTTTACTATATATATATTATTTATTTATTATTTTGCATGCTTACATGCATTAAACTAATAAATTATTATATAATATAATATATTTTATTTGTATTTTGTATGCAGTGCATGAACCTACGAAGGTCCATATCATATTAATATATATATAATTCAATTATATATTTTCCCATGTTTTATATATCAGGATAAGAATATATTATGGACAAGTTAAGTTTAATTTGAATGATCTAACTTCCATGGTAACTTCTCCAAACTACTGTATTTACATCTATAAATACTTGGAGAAATGTTGAAAAGGACAGGAAATAAACTTGACAATTATACCTGGAATATTTCACAGTACTGGGCATTTCACACAGAATCTTAAACAAACAACTTATAAAGGAAAAATTTTTCCCCATCATTTTTCTTTTGTTAAAAATCCCCAATAAAAAAGATTTTTTAAAAAATCTTCTTTTTTTGGACCTTGGGTTTTTTTTTTTTTTTTTGCCTTTTTTTATAATTAAAGGGAGGAAATTTTTTTTTTAAAAGTTCTTAATTTAGGAAAAAAATGGAATCAACAACACGCCCCCCCATTTTGAAAGAATTTCTTTCGGTTTTTCCCCTTCCAAACATTCTTTCCCCCCTATTCCCTTTCCCCCCAAAAAACAACTTTTTCCCCAAAATTTTTTATCTTTTTTTCTTTTGACAGATATATTTAAAAGGCCCTTTTAAAAAATTTTTAAATTCCAAGTTTTTTTCTGAGGAAGGTGAAAGGTTTTTTTTTTTTTCCCCCTTTTTTGGGACCTTCCTGGACCTTTTTTTTGCAACCAAACCTTTCCCCCCCCTTTTTTTAAAGGGGTTTGGAAGCCCAAAAAAGTTTTTTTTTTTTGAAAGCGTGGGGTTTTTTTTTTCCCCCCCGTAGGTGGCAAAAGAAAGAAGATTGAAAAGTTTCCCCCTTTTCCCCTTGGCGGGGGCCCTTTTTTTTCCCCCCTTTTGAAACGTTGGGGCCAAAAAAAATACCGTTAAACTTTAAGGTAAAAACCCCAAAATGCCCCCGGAAAAAAGAAACCGGGAAAAAAGGAAAAAAGGAAAGAAAACTCCTTTGAAAGGGGCTTTAAAACTCCCCCGGCCCGGGAAGGGGGAACCCCTCCAAAATGGGAAGAAATTTGAAAATGACCCTTTTTTATGCCTTTTTTGTCGGGGCCCCCCCCCAAAAAAATTTTTATTTCGCCCCTTGAAAACCGGTTTAAAAAATATGTTTTCCCCCCTTGACCAAACCCCTCCCTTTTTTTTTTTTTTTTTTGAAAAAAGATTAATTTTTATCCAGTTAAAAAATGAAAAAAGGAAAATCCTCCCCAAAAAGGAACCCTCTTTTGGGAAAAAAAATGGTAAAACCTTTTTTTTGAAAAAGAAACCAAAAGGTAACCATATTTCATGAGGGGATTTTTTGCCCGTCCAGGTAAAGAAAATTTTCCCCCTTTTGGTAAAAAAATGGGGGGGAATTTTCCAAATGATTAATAACAAAGAAAAAAAAGGGGGGTGGAACCCAATCCGTCCCGGTTTCAATGGAAAAAACAATTTTTCCCCCCCCCCCAAAAAAAAGATCGGAGAAAAAAAATTGTCCCCCCCCAGGATTTAAACCACTTTGGGGGCAAAAATGAAAGGGCCCCCAAAACACAATATGAATTAATGGAATTTTGAATTTTCCCCCCAATAGCCCCAATTTTGTGCCCAAGTATCATTTGGAATAAAGTTTTTTTTTGTCCCCCTTTCCCCCTGGGAAAAAAAAAAAAAAAAGGTTAAAACAACCCCCCGGTACCCATTTGAAAAACCATTCAAAACAGGAAAAAAAGAAAAAACCTTTAAAACCCATGGCGAAACGGTTTTTCTTTTTTTTGTTTTGGGCAAAATGCCCGACCTTTTTCGGGGTTTTGAAGGGAGGGAATCCGAAAGACTCTTGCAAGAAATTAAGAAAATCGCCCCCTGGTTGGGGTGGGTGGCGCCCAAAAAAAAGGGGTGTCCCCCCCCCGAACCTGGGGGCCCTTCCCCAAAGAGTTTTCCCCCTCTTGTTTCCCCCAAATTCAACCTAAATTGTTTTGGAATGGGAAAAGGGCCCAAAAAATTTTACCCCAAGTTGGGGGAAAAACCGGTAAAAAAAAAAGCGAAAAAAAGGGAAAAAAGCCAAAAGGGAAAGGCCCCAAACAAAATTTTTTCTTTAATTCCCCAAAATTGTAAGAAGAAAGGAAAAAAAATGAAAAAAAGAAAAAAAGGCCAAAATTCCCCCTGCTTTTGTGTCCCCCCCCCCCCCAATGCTGGGGGGGTTTTGGGTCGCCAAACGGGTCCCCCCCCCCAACACCCTTTTTTTTTAAAAAAAAAAAAGAACCTTTTTTTTTGGTGAATATCTTGGGGAAAAAGAAAAAAAAGAAAATGCCAAACAAATTGGGGGAAGGTAAAAAAAAAAAATTTCTTTTTGTGCGTGGATTCATGGCCCCAAGGGAAAAAAGTGGCCCAAATTTTGAAAAAAAAATAAACAAAGCGGGGGGTTTAAAAAAAAAAAAAAATAATTTAAAAAATCCTTTTGTTTTTTTCCCCTGAAAAAATTAAGTAAACCTTGGAAAAAATTTTCCCCCAAAAATTTTTTTTGCTTTTTAAAATGGGATTATTCTTGGAAATTTTGTGGTTCATATGGCCAAAAAAAGAACTGGAAAAAAATGAACCTTTTTTCCCGTGGGGGGTGGGGTTTTGAACACCCCTTTTTGGGGGGGGACCCCCAAACCCAAAGACCCAAAAATGGGTCCCCCTTTCCCAAAAGGAAATGAAAAATAAAAATCTTTTTTTAAAAAGAAATTTTTTTTTTAATAAAAGGGTCCCCCCCCCCCCCTTGGAAAATTTGAATGGGGTCCAAAGCTTTTGGTACAAAAATTTGGGAAAAAAAAAAATGATTTTTTCCCCCAATGGTTTTAAAGTTTTTTTAAAAGGGGCAATTGGAAAACAAGTTTTTGAAAGGTTTTTTTGTTTTATTTTTTGCCCTTTTTACCTTTCTTCAGGAAAGAAAAGTTTTGACACTCAAAAAACAGATTTGGTTCTAAATCCCAATGCCCCCAAAAAAAAAAGAGTGTTTTTTTAAAGAAAAAAAAAATTTTTATTTTTTCCTGGGCAATTTGGTGTAATTTAAAACAAGTTTTTTTGGTTGGGGGGTTTTTTTTTTTAAACTTTTTTGGTTTTTTTTTCCCAAGGAAGGCCCCAAATAAGTTTTTTTTTTTTTTATTTTTTTTTATTTCCCAAGGGCCTTTGGTTATTCCTTTTTTTTTTTTTTTTTTTTTTTTTTTGTAAAGCCCCCCCAAAAGGGGATTTTTTTTCCCTAAATCAAAGAAAACAAATTTAATGGTTTTTTTTTTTTTAAAGTTTTTGAATATTTAAAAAATTTAAATATTCTGGTTTGGTTTCTGTTTGGGGGGTAAAATTAACATAAGTGCCCCCCCCTTTTTTTCATCCTTTCCCTTTTTAATTGGCAAAAAATTTTTCACCCCCCCCGTTTAATGTTTTCCCAAAATGTTAAAAACTTTATTAAACGTTGGGTTCATTGGTAAAGGATGGGCTTTTAAAAAGAAAAAATTTCGGGGGATTAAAAATTCCATTTTTTTTTGATTAATGGAAAAAAAAACATGGGGAACCCAATGCCAAAAAAAAAAAAAGTTTTGGGGCAAAAAAAATTGCCCCAATTGGTTTTAAAAATGAAAAAATTAAACCTGTAGGAAATCACTTGTTTTTTTCCCCCCTTTAGCTTATTTTAAAAGAAAAGGGAAAATTTTTTCAAAAATTATTACTTTTTGAATTTTATTCCCACAGTTGGGGGGGACCCCATTTGGGTGGGTGGATTTTTTTTTTTGTTCCCCAAAAAAATAACAAAAAAACCCCAAATTTTTCCTTTTTTCGGGGGAAAATAAAAAAAAAGAATATAAAATAGTCCCCCACCCCAACCATTCAAAAATTTTGATGGACTAAAAAAAAAAATCCCCAAAGATTAAAAAAAAATGCCCCCTTTTATTTGTTTGGGGTAACTTGATCCCTTTTTTTGCCAAATTCCTTTTTTTTAAGGAATTGAAGCCTTTGAAAAAATTTTTTTGTTTTGTTGTGTTTCCTTAAAATAATTTTTAAGATTGGAAGGTGGGGAATTTTTGGCAAAAACTATTTAAGTCCCCCCAGTTTTTTAGTAAAAGAATAACGCTTAAAAACGTTAGAAACTTTTTTGACAAAGGAGGGGGTTTTTGGGGGTGGGAATATTTTTATTGACCCATTTTAAGATTTTTTTTTTTTTTTTCCAATTCTTGTTTTTTGGATTAAAAGAATCGAAAAAATTTCCCAAATTTGGAAGGGAACAAAACAGCTTCCCCCCCCCCTAAAATTCGTAACCCAAAACAACCAACCCAAAAAATTGGTGGGGTAGCAAAAGAAAAAAGGAAAAAATAAGAGTAAAAAAAAAGAAATCCAGAAAAGAAATGGGTAAAAAAAGTCCCCTGGCCCAATGGTGTTTTTTATTTTCGAGTTTTTTTGTCCCCGGTCCGCCTTGAGGTTTGGGAAGGTGTTTTCCTTGGGGAGAAAGCCATTTTGCCTTCAACTGCATGTTTGGGTTTATAATTGTCACCCCCCCCCTTTTTTCAACGAGCAGTTTTTCCCCCCCCCGTAAACGAAGAAAAAAATAAAGGGTAAAAGTCACACCATAAAAATGAACTTGTTTTGGCCAAAAACAAAAAAAAAAAGAAACCCAAAAACCCTGTAAAATTATTTTTTGTTTTTTGAAAAAGTTTGGGGGTTTGCATGGGCCCCCCCCGTTAAAAGTAACCGGTTGTTTGCTGCGCCGAAACCTGTTAAAAAGAGGATACGAAAAGGGCTTTCTTGTGGGAACGAAAAAGCAAAATAGACCTTTGTAGATTGTTTTGTTGTTTTTTTAATAAGGAGGAGATAAAAATTGGCCAGTAAATTTAAAGCAAAAAAGCGATACAAGGGTTTCCCCCTTTAAAGAAATGGTTGTTTTTTTAAACTAAAGAAAAAACCCAAAAATGAAAAACCCTATTTAATTGATTGTCGAATATTTTTTTGCAAATTACCGTGAAAAATAGGGAGATCCCGGATGGCTTATTTGTTCTTTGGGAAATGAAAAATCCGGTTGGTTTTTTTTTTTTTTGTTGTGTTTTTTTTCCCATCGCATAAAATAAAATAAGGTTGAAACTGTAGAGGAAAAATTAAATCCCTTCCGTCTCAAAAACCAACAAAACAACGGGAAAAAGAAAAGGGAGAAAAAAAGGAAGAGAAAGATTGAGATCCCCCCTTTTTAGTTTTCCTTAAATTTTTTGTAAAAATTGTGGTGAGTGAAAAAAAACCGATTTGGTTTTTTTGTTCCCCATCAAAAAAAAGGTAGCATCCGGGACCCCGATCTAATTTACGGTTACTTGGAACCGAACTTTTAAAGGTCAATTTTTTTGTGGTTTTTTCTTTTAAAATTAGCGACAGTGGAGAGGACCCTGTGGTTCTATTTAAAAAGATGGGGCGCGGGTGTTGCTGGGGCGTATCGTGTTTTTCCCCTTTTCAGGAGTGTTAATCGCTAATGAATAAGAAGTAGCAGCCAGGTGCCGTACGTGCCCCCCGCGTTTGTGTTTTTGTTTTTTTTTCCAGCTCCCCCGAAAGAGACCTTTTCCTTTTGGGTAAGGGGGGTTGTCGCGGCGGACAGACCCGTAAAAGAAAAGAAAACCCGTACGAACCCCGCCCTGTGTGCCCAAAACCCCCCGCAAAAAGCTTCTGCTGCAAGAGGGTAATTGGGAAGCTTTGCGTGGGTTGGTGGCGTTGCTGTGCCGCTTTTTGCTGTGTGCCCGAAAAAAGGTCATGGAGGGAAGCGCGTCTTGATTTTCTTTTTAGACCCCGCTAGGCGTTCTGTGTCCCTTTCCCCTTTTTTGTTAGGGAAAACGTCGGCCCCTGTTTGTTTCGTGGAGGGAAAAAATTAGTGTAACCCGATGGGCCAGTTGTAGCCGGCCGCTTGGTTGTCCGCCCTGTCGCCCAAAGAAACTCTGTCTGCACTGCGAAAAGACCGGGGCGGGGGAAACAAAGAAACGCCCCCTGTGTAAAATGCGCAGAGTGGGGTTAAAGCCAAAAAATTTTGCTATTGCTTGAGTACTTTTCTAAAATTGTTTTGGGTGTTCTTTCCTTTTGTTCTTTTTTTTTGCCTACACCCATGTTGGCGTTTTGTTTTGGTTTTGCTGTTGGATGGGGTTGAAGGAATTTAGGGAAAACTCTTGAGTGTTTCCCCGTTCGCCAGAATTGAAATGATTTGACCAAAAACAGGATTGGGGTGAAAAAAAAAAATTAAAAATGGGTTTCCCCCCCCCAAAAAAAAAAAAATAAATTTCCCCACCAAACCCCCTTGTTGTTTCACCCCTTGGTCCCAGTTACCGGTAGTATGGTTGTTTAAACTTTAAAGAACTTGACTAGTTTTATCAATGTTTTTGCAAAATTCCCCAAAACCCTCCCCAATTTTTTTTTTAAAAATATTTTTTAAAATTTTTTTACTAGAAATAATTTATAATCTTATAGGAAATTGAGCCACCCCAAGAAGGATCATTAGCATAATCATAATATTATTGACAAATAAGAGTATACCCACATCAAAAAAATGAGAAATTTGATGACTAATTAATTAAGTTTTTTTTTTTAAATTTTCCCCCCCCACCCAAAAAGATGAGGGGTTTGGGCCCTAATGGAAAAAACAAAAATTTCCCAACAAACAAAGTCCCAAAAACTTGTGGGAATGTTAAATTTCCCCCAAGTAAAAAATTTGGAAAAATTTCCCTTTTTTTTTTTTTTTGTTTTTTTTATAACTAGGAAAAAAAAAAAGAAATTTTTCCCCCCCCAGTAGTTTATTTATTAGAAAATTTTTGTAAACATGGCATGCAAAACTTTTTGCATTTTTGTTTTGTCCCATGTTTTTCCCATAATCAAAAAAAATGGAATTTAATCCCCAATTTTTCCCCCTGTTTTTTTTAGCCCCATCCCCTTTTTTAAACCCATAACAAAAACCGTTTTCTAAATGAGTTTTTTGTTTTGTTTTTTGTTTACATTGACAAAAAATAAAAAACCGAAAAATTTGGCCCAAAAAATTAAAAAGAAGTGGAAAAGCATACTGTTTATACAAAACAACAGAAAAACCCAAAACCCAAATCAATGCTTATTAAAATAATCCAAAACCTTTAAAACCAATTTACATTGGGTTTTTTTTTGGGAATAAAGAAATCTCCCCCTTATTGGGCCCCCTACAAAAGAATACCAAAGAGCCCTTCTTTGGGAAATTTTAAAAATTAAAAACCCATTAAATTTTTTTTTTGCTCGAAAACAAAGGTGTTTTTTAAACCCACCCCACCTTTTTTTGGGGTTTCAAGTAACAATCGCAACAAAGAAAAACCCTAAAAAATTTTTTTTTTTCCCCCTAACAATCTCTGGGGGCCATGACGTAGCAACATGCTCTCCGTTGGTCGGAAAGGTTTGTTCCCCCCCAACCTTTTTCCCCTTTTTCCCCCCCTTTTGACTCACTTCCAACCACTTTTTTTTTGTTCCCCGCCAAAAGTGGCCCCCCCTTCTTTTTAGCCTTTTAAACCATTCGGAAAATCAATTTTTTTCTTCTTTTTTTCCCCCATGTTTAACAGGGCCTGGTGGTGATCCTCGAGAGAGATCTGATTCCAGCCACCTTTTTTTTTCTTCTAAATAAATCACTTTGTTTGTTTTGTGGTGATAAAGATTTTTTAAAAAAAATAAATCACTTTTCTGAATAATGACCCAAAGTTGCTCCTTTGGTTTTTCTTTTGCCCCCCCCAGCTGGTCCAACCCCAACCCCCCCCAAAACAGGTGCCCCGATAAATCAGAGGTTTTCCCCCCTTTGCAAATTGCAACAACAAAAAATTTTTTTTTTCCAAGAATATCCCATAGCCCCAAAAAAAAACTGAAAAAGATTTTTTCAAAAAAAGTACCTAATCCCCAAGAAAAACCAAGAATTCTAATTTTATTTTTTTTTTTAAACCCCTTTGATTTGTTTTTCCCCCCATTTTGCCGCACTTTCCCCCCTGGCCCCAATGGGGAAATCCACCCAAAAAAACGAGAATTTATTTTTTTTTTCTTTCCTTAAACCTTCCAAAAAAAATTTTTTGGCCCCCCCAATTTTTTTCCGTTTTTTTTTCTTTTTCCCCCCCAAGATTTCCCAGGCAAAGTCCCCGTGTTCATTGTTTTTTTTTTTTTTTTTGTTAAGAAGTTGTGCGACCCCCCGTTGGGCCACCCAACCCAAAGAAAAAGCCCCATTGACCAAAAAAAGAACCCAAAAGATGCCCTTTTTGTCTTCTGTTTTTCCCCTTTTTTCCCTCCCCTTTTCCCCTTTCCTTCTTAAACTTTTTTTTTTTTTTGGAGAAATAACATTTTGGCCTTTTCCCCCCCCCTGGCTTTCTTTCCCCCCCCCCCTTTTTTTTTCCATTTTTTTGTACGGTCGTTTCCCCCCCAAAAACCCTTTTTGAGAAAATTTTTTTTTTTTTTTTTGCCTTCCATCCCAAACCCATAAGTTTTTGTAATTGACAAAAGAACCCTGAAAAAGAAGAAAGCCCCCAAGTTGAACCCTTTTTGGCTGAACTCGCTGTGTTAAACCCAGCAAATTTTTCCCCCCCCTGTACCTTGTTTTGTTTCCTTTTTTTTTGGTCTATGTTGCGGTGTGATTTTCCCCCCCTTCCCTTTCAAAAACCCCGAAAGGTTCCCCCGAATGCCCCAAAACCGTTTTTTCCCCCATGAGTAAAGGTTTTTTTTCCCTGTTTTCCCCCTTTTTTTTTAAATTGTTCAAAAGGGTTACCCTGTAACCTTTTTTTTTTTCCCAAGGGGAAAAAGGGGACCAACTTTTAAATCAACAAAAAGGATAACTGGCAAAAAAAAATGGGGGCTTTTTTTTTATGGAATCATCCATATTTCACAATAATTTGTTTGTTTTGCCTTTTTTCAAAATTTTGCCCCCACAAGTAAAAAATCCCCCCCTGAAACCAAATCCCTCCCCAAAAAAATTGGAAATTCTTGTTTCCCCCCAATGAACCCCCCCCGACCACCCCCCGAATTTTTTTTGTCCCCCCCCCCCAAACCATTTTTTTTTTAAATTTTTTAATCCAAATTTTGAAATTTAAACAACTTTAACCAAAGGGGGAAAATTTCTTTATAACTTGGGAAGGGGGCCAATCCCTCAGATAATTGTTACTGATTTTGTTCCCCTTTTTCAAAAAAGTAAAATCCCCCCAGAGGGGGGGTTTTCCCCCCCCTTTTGGAAGAAAATTTTTTCCCCCCCCCCTCAAAAAATTTAACTGAAAATAAATACAATTGGTTTTTCAAAAAGAAGGGTGGTTACCCCCCCAAGAACAAAACATAACCGGTTTTAACCCTCATGTATATGGTATATATGTGCCTTCGCTTTGGACAAACCAAAAAAAAAGGTCCCCCCCATTTCGATTCGCCGCGCGCGCGAGATTTGGGGGAAAAAAAAGTCCCCCCCCCTTTTCACCCCGGCGAGTTAGCCGCCCCTCAAAGAAGTTTCCTCCTTTCCCCCATCCCCCCGTTTTTCTTCCGGCTTTTTTTTTTTGGGGGTTAAAACTTTTTAGTAAAAACCCTAACTATTTGGCCCACGTTTTCTTCCAAAGAAAAAAAAGGGGCGCCAAGGAAGAAAACTCTCCACCTTCTTTTCCTTCCCCCCTCCCACCTACCGGAAAAACCCACCCCGCTTTTCCCAAAACTTGCTCCAAAACCATTAGGAAAAGGGTTTTTTGGGTTTATTTTTTGCAAAAAAGTCCCCAAGAAATAAAAGTGTTCCTCGCCCCCAGAAAAACTCCCATCCCCCTTCCCTCCCCAAGAAAAACCTGAAAAATTCAAAAAATTTTAAAGCTTTTTTACCCCACCGGAATTTTTGTTTCAAGATAAATGCGAGTTTTATTTTGTTTTTTGGGAAGAATTAAAGGGAAGTTTTCTGCAAGGGAAAAAAACCCCAGAATTCCCTCAGGCCGTATGGTTGGAACAAAAATTTCACTTTTGGTTTCCCCCTTTATTAAACCCATTTTTAAAATCCCCCCCAACTCTTAAAATAAATAAATAAAGCCAAAAAACAACAAGGGTTCAAGGAATTTTTTTTTTAATCCTTTAAAAAAAAAAAGAAAATGGGATTTCTTTTTTTTTTTACCGGAAGAAAGAAAATGGGAAAATGAAATTTCCCTTAAAAAGTTTTTGCTTTGTTTTTTTCTTTTTAAAGAAAACCTTTCCCTTTGTTAAAAAATCCC
>VALG01002327.1:0-10627 GCA_009835305.1 Ipomoea purpurea
GATAGCAATATGAGTTGTCATGGTTGCATTAGAACCCACGACAGGCTTTCGACAGGCTAACAACAGACTTACTAAGAGTAGCTTATGCACTAGCAATCACGTAGGCACTCACTATTGCCTCAACTAAGGGAGAGAGAAGGAGAAATAAAATATAGTTGACTTGAAGTCAGGTGTGTTTAAAACGATGTTGGGAGCTGCTATTTATAGTAAGCAGCCCCCCTCCATCCAACCCACAAAAAAAGGACAAAAGTGTGTTGTCTCCCACTAGCGCCAATTGTGCTGCTCCTAAGAAAGGAGCGCACTGCGCTACCACACAAATAATAATGGAGTGGAGGTGGACCAACATCACATTCATCTTTAATTTTTCCAACAATAATAAATATAAAGAAAATGTCATATAATAAAAAATATAGATAATAATGAATCAAGAATGACAAAGAACATTAACTGTTAGACAATAATATGACTAACACAAACTAAAAGTAACGAGGAACCTAACTCGTTACAGTGGAAGCTTTAAGACCTTTTGAATATCCCTTGCCCATAGTCATTGGTGTTGCCCTTGGAATGGTAAACCTGCAAAAAGTGTTAGCCTTTTGTCTACCCTTCCTCCCGAATACTTGATGGTGCGTGTATACTGAATACAGTAGCTGTGGGATGATTATTTGCTTAGAAGCCTACATGCCATCAATATAGGCAGATATTCAGTTAAAGCTAAACTGAATATCCTGAGTTGCCTAACAGATTAAGTCAATAATTGACTCAATCTCTACTTGCACCACAACCACCAACCAATACAATATATTAAATATATTGTATTTAGGAAAAAAGTACTTATATTCTCCCACTGTTGGTGCAAGTAATGACAAAACTTTCATTAAAGAACAAACACATGAACCATAGTAATATGTCCTCTACGGATCAAGTGAGTAATATCTTCTAGGGCTGGGCATTTCGGTTCGGTTTAACCGAACCGGACCGAACCAGAGAAGCCCGATCGGTTCGGTTCGGTTTAAAAACCAAACCAACGACAAACCGATCAGTTTTTTTAAAAATAAATAAAAAATATATAAATATATATAATAACTAATATAAGTATAAATATAACTTCATATTCTAATCTAACATTCTAACGTTAATTTCATTTTCCACTCTTTCTTTCGGACATTCAACACTTCACGTCTTCACCTCCACCCCTCCTCCCTCCGCCAGTCTGCAGTCCACACCCTCCGGCCTCCGGCAACTGCCACGGTGCCACCCCTCCGCCAGTCCGCGAGTCCTCACCCCTCCTAGAGTCCTAGGTTCCTCCTTTGGCTCAGAGCCTCAGACCATCCGCGACCGAGGTATGTTTAAATTGTTAATAACTTAATATGCTTTCCTTTTCTAGGACTTTTATTTTATTTATTTAGATTTTGTGTTCTAGAGACTAGAATTTCAATTTCATTATGTTCATTGACTTGTGCGTAGTTGTATGAATTTTTAATCTTGTATTGATTGGGTTTTCATTCCAGTTCAACTACTGGAATTTAATTCAAATTCCAGTAGTGAAACTGGAAAATTCCAGTAACTTTTCTAGTGACTTTCCCATATTATTTATGCTTCAATATTTTTTATTACTTTTAACTTGTTTTTTGAACCTTTTGTTTTGTTGTACAGAGATTCACCAAATCAACAGGGCAACGTCAAATTGATCTGTGACCGTAATGATGGATGAACTTAACATCCTATGAGTTTGGAATTCGTATTGCTATGTTGATTGTTTTTGAATTGTTATGTTGGTACTATTATTTTTAGATATTAGATTTTGGATTTGAGTTATTTGATGTTTCATGTTTGTACTCTTTAAACATTGGATTTGAAGTTTGAATTATGTGATTCATGTTTGTAATGTTTGAACTTTGAATTTTGGATTCTAATTTCTAAGTATGGTGTTGTTTTGGTAATTAGATTGCTATTAGTATTTGATGTTAGTATTTACTATTTAGTAGTATGTTTAAACTTTGAATTCTTATTTTTGTTATATAACGTTTATATTTTAGATGTGGATTATGTGAAAAGGTATTGTTTGGTAGTATGTTTGGAAAATTATGAAATGTTGAAATTTGATGAATGTAATTCTCGTAAAGTCTTAAACCGAACCGAATTAAATCCGAACCGAAACCAAACCGATTGAAACCGAACCGAAGCCGAACCGACCTATAATGTTAAACCGAATGGTTCAACTTTTCTAAAACCGAAAAGCCGAAACCGAAAAAAATCGAGCCGAAGACCGAAGTGCCCAGTCCTAATATCTTCTATGATCACGTGCATTTAAATTCCATAACTTAGGTTTTTTAATGAACAAACCCTACGTTTATTCTCAGTCCCTTAATGGATGTTTCTCAAAATTATTATGTGCACAACTGAAGGAAGAAACCATCAAAATCCACTGTATGATCTCTAAAATTTATAAGCATGCCTTAAGTAAGATCTCTTAATGTTAGCATAATGCTAATTATATTCTATGAATTCTTATACGTTAACATAGGCACTACCTCTAACGGCTAAGAGCTTGGAGTTGACACGTCTGTCACTCCCACCATTAAAGATAGCCAAAAATAGTCAAGTCACAGAAACATTCCAATAACTTAGACAACAAACCAAAAAGTCAAAGCCATAAATTTGGAATCTTAAACATACACAAACTTCCCAAATAATCTCAAGGTCAACCTCGAAATTAATTGAACATTACGAGTCTACTTATTATGTCTTGCAAAAATTGTTTTGAGCCTTACAAACCAATAATGGTATAGGATCAACTTTGAAGAAACTAAAGACTCTATTAATCGCTAAAGAATTTATTAATTGGCAGTGCACCACAAGTTAAATGCTTTCGTTCTAATAAATTCATTAATATTGTTACAACATTTTCACAAATATGTTGTACAACCAAACGTTCAATGAAATGAACTTATGAATGATAAGAACAAAAAACTAAACTAATACTTGTGGAAACTTTTTTAGACTTATTGCTAGACGCACAATCCAATTTGAATGGTATGAAAACAATTAATCCATCAGCTTTAGTAGAGTATTTTAATGATTTTTTTTTTTTTTCTTAAAATGATCACTCCCACTAATTAAGATATTCTTTTAGTCAAATTAATGATATAACACTCATAATTGATTTGACCAACTAAATAATGAAGATATAATTCTCCACCATTAGTTAGACATACTAAATAATCAATATTTAGTTCAAATTTATAGTCCAACTAAATGAATAATTAATGAGGACATGATTCTCCACCATAGTTTGACAGACTAAAGTAATAAAATACACCACCCGACCAGTTGAAATTTGGCTCAAAAGATACATTTTATTATTGGAATCCAAAAGAGGTATATCATACAACACACAACTTACTATAGTTAGTCCAAATAACCAAGTAAACTTCCGTGAAACGATTAATAAAAAGTGCTTAACTTTTTGGAAGTAACTAAATAAATGTCTTGCCAATGCAAACCATGAAACTTAGAATTATAATTGAACTAAATTTATAAATTCTAAGAAAGTGAGATAAAATTATTATCTAATAGGTTGATGAATTTATTGACATAAAACTTGCCTGTGTGTTAAAGTTTTAATTCTATTAAATTCAATTAAACACTTAAATAGTCAGAAGAACCTAGTGACAATAAAATTTGCCTGTGGGCTAAAGTTTACTCAATTAGATCCAGCTGAAATTTTATGATGAAACAATTATCAAATGAGAGAATCAAGTGACATAAAACTTGTATGTGGGCTAAAGTTTTAATTCAATTAGTTTCATTACAACCATTATGACAAAAAACTTAAGAGGTTATGTTCCTTTTCTTTAATCCCTATAGGCAAATTAAGAAATATAATCTACATCATAAAATTAAGCTTTATGATAAAGATGAAAAATATTCATATAAAGTAAATAAAATTCTTTATTTCTTTATTTCTATCATCACTGATAAAACTACTAAACTACATTCCGATACATAATTGCATGTGGGCTAAATTATGATCATAGTTCAGTATTCCATCCTAAGTTAATCAATCAAATATAATGAAATTGCCTGTGGGCTAAATTCCATCATATTACATAGAGTAAAAGACATTTATGGTCCTAGACTTATAGTGGCACGAACAATTTTAGTCCTTTTTAAAAAAATCAGACAATTTTGTGGACACTCTTATTGTGACGAGGACATTTTGGTCATCCGTCAATCTTCCCGTTAGATGCTCCGTTTGAGAAGGGGTAATTTTGTCTTTTCAACATTCCTCCTTCTCCTTCTAACCCATTCTTCCATATTCTCCACCTTTTACCGACGACCAAGATCCAATTTGGTGTTTGTCGATGGAATTACTTCTTCACGGAAAAAATATTGATCAGAAGATTCCACGCCGGTGTTGATTGCTAAATTTATTTCATGTTCTCTAACTTTATCTTCATGTTCTCTAACTTTATTCTTTAAAAAGACAAAATTATCGCTTTTCAAACGGAGCATCTAACGGGAAGATTGACGGAGGACCAAAATTGGTCCTCGTCACAATAAGAGTGTCCACAAATTGTCTGATTTTTTTAAAAAAGAACTAAAATTGTCCGTGCCACTATAAGTCTAGGACCATAAATGTCTTTTACTCTATTACATACAACTAATCACAATTGATATGTCTAAAACTTCATGTGACCCAACAACTGTCTAAAACTTCGTGTGACCCAACAATTGTCTAAAACTTTACTGACCCAACAATTCAAATATATAATTTTAACTAATTAAGGATGTTGTGGCTACTCCCCAACTAATTAAAATTATAAGATCACTAGACATTTATGTGATTTGAACTTTTAGGACATTTTTAATAAATTAAAGATGTTGTGGCTACTCTTTAATTAATCTAAAAATTGTAATCACTTGGCAAAAAGGAAATTTAAAGCCTAAAAAATGAATTAAACCAAAAAATGATAGACAATTATTTAGGTATACTCCCAGGAAAGTTGGTCGAGACGAAGCTCGGTTAAATACCAATTCCTTAGACAGAGTAGCGTCGCAAGGGGACTAGTAGCAACAAGGCTTTTAAGCCAGGTCCATAGAACTAGTATTCCTCCCCAAGAAACTTCCCTAAGTCATGCGTTCTCAATGTTTGAAGTAAAATCGTTTGGGAGATCTATAAGATTGTAGATTCACCTATGGATAAGGCTTTAAATCGATGAACTAAATTAACGGACTAAACGTGCTTAAATTCAGGCACTACCGCAAATAAAGTTTTTGCATAGGTCCAACTTAATAAAGAACTAATATAATTCCATGCTAAAGTATGCATTTTTAAAGGCATAATAAAATTGTATAAAAACATAATATTATGCGGTGGACAAGTATGCATAAAATTAAATAATAAACTCATATGTTTGAAATAAATTGCATAACTGAAAACAATTTTAATATGAGCAATAACCTCAAAGTATACAATTAATATTCAAAACTAGTATGACTTCTAGCAAAAAGAAATTCAAAATTTGAATAATAATGTAATAGATATATACTTTGAAAGGTTACAAAACTATAAGCCACGTGAAAATATTTTAATTGCATAAAAATCAAATTTGTGAGAAACAAGCTGAATTCACAAATATCAAGCCATAGTATATGTTTTATTCGTAAATAAAAGATATCACAAATCCTAATTGCATAATTAGACACTTAATGTGATTAAAAGCATAAAACAATCTAAAGAGTACGAAAAAAATCAAATGTGTATTTTATTTTTCATACTTAACTAAATGTAGGCAATAACATCTAAAATCATAATTCAAATACTAAATAAATTAATGGGATAGATGTACAATAATGCCTAGAAAACATGTTTTTTTCTAAAATTCTGAATTGATTCAAAGCACTTTCCAAAACTCAATTAATAGTATTATAATGGCATAAAATTGCAAATAAACCAAAAAAATAATAAATATCCATAATAATATTATTATGTTAATTTGGAGACTAAATATGGAAAATCAATAGTTAAAACGATTAACCTTTAAAACATTTTCGGATATAACTTTAAAATTTAATAAAACTTAAGTCCAAAAATAAATGTCACATAAATCAATTTGGAAACAATGCATGACTTAATACCATAAAAATAATGTTGTCATTAATTAAAATATTAATAGTAATAAGGAGCATTATAATCACGGTTAACATTTAATAATGACAAAAATGGTCATACATATCTTAATATTTCCATTTTCTTAAAAATAAAATGTGATTAGTTCAAAAAATAGTTAACAGGTATAACAGTAGTTACCAATTATAATAAACTGTAAACTGTAATTAATGATTTGCGTACCTTAATGATGCAAACTGCATCTATCGTTAACACTAACACGATAGTGAAGAAAGCTTTCAAAATATCTCATCTTCGCGGAGAGTTTAGTTGATCCGTTGATGCTAGTAACCTTAATGAATCGCCCAATGGTACGTAACAGTTTATTGGTAACACTCAATTACCATTATTAATAGTAATGAAAAATGAAGTGACATGGCTCATCCTACCAATGTACCAAATATATTAGATTACCATGACTTAATTAATTATTATGAAAGGTAATAAATGAGATAGCCCCTAAACTTAATAACAGTAATTAATAATGCAAATTAGTAATAATTACAATAAATGCAAAACTGTAATTGAGGGATGCCAAATACTAATCTCAATTTACCACATAATAATTAACCATATGAGTCATAAGAAGATTAAAATTAAGGTATAATCATATTACCAATGTAAAGGCAATATATCAACTATGTACATTGCTTGTCATAAAAAAAAAACTTAATATTATTGTGTAAGGCCTTGAAACTAATTAATAGATTAAAAACATAATCAACTTAAATAATAGTTATAATTTTTAATGGCCAAAAACAATAATTATTAATTCTTAATGGCTTCAAATGGTCAATTGTAATCCTTAAACCACTTAAATGACTGCAAAATCAGGCAAAGAACAATGATCTATAGCACCATAATTGCTTTAAGTCAGGCCCATGAACCTGTATGACCCAAGTTATTATAACTGATAATAAATGTTCTAGTGTTGCAATAGATCCAAACTTTATGGTATTACCAACGATAAATACCGTTAACAAAATACGGTAGTTAGTAATATTAAAACTTAATAAACATGTTATAATAAAATAAAAGTGTGCTACAATTATTATTAAAATATCAATAAAAAATAGGAGGATCCATACTGATAGGTCCTAAATAGCTTGTTCAAAATGGTTTTAAAAGTCCCAAGTGATAAATAGGACTAAAGTATGTTAAAAATTAAATGAGAAACCAAACAAGCCGTCTTAATAGGCTATAATGTTCAAAATTAGCCTAAGGAGTCCAAATTGAATGATATTTAATATAAAGGACTATGAGTTATCTAATACGCTATATCCAACCTAATATACGAGGGAATGTAAAATTATAAATAAATAAATATATATAGGACAAAGCATTGCTTGGATTCGTGCAAATTAAGGGAGGTATGGTATTTAACCTCTGAGAATTCTTAGAATGGGGTGGCAATCATTTTTCAGGCATTTAACTATTACCGTTTAATATTATAAGATTAAATTCAAATAACATTTAAACTTATAATATTTGCTCAAAAATAAATAATTATGATATAATTGTGACAAGAAGTTACTGTAATTTTTGGTACTAATTAAAATGACAATAAATTCAATCAACAATAATGTCAATAATTTGAAATGTTGGGTCTCAATTTTAAATTTTTGAAATGGCGAAAAATTTAAAGATATCTAAAGGTGCATTATTTAATTTTTTTCAAAACCAAGCAATTTACTAATATTTACCATTTGCAAAATAACTTGATATATTAATTAAGGGTATAATAATATTTGGGTATTATTTACCGAATAATCTACCATTTTATGACCGAAAATTTAGTATATAATATATAATATATATTATATTATATATATATATATATTATAAGTGCTAAGTATATATATAGATAGTATATGTATATAATGTGTTGTGTGTGTGGGTGTGTGTGTGTGTGTGTGGTGTTGGTGTGGTATATATATATTGTTATATATAATATAATATATATAATTATATATACGTATTATTATATATATTATATAATATATATATACACATATATCTATAATATATATATATTATTATTATATATATATATATACCTACACATATATACTATACACACACACACACACACACACACACCAACACACATATATATAATATTAGTTTATATATATTAATAGTATATTATAATTCTATATACCGATAACTAATTTTAATATAAGGAAATATAATATATATGGTAAATATAAAGATAAATGCTGATTAAAGTGTAACCAAGAGAGATTGTTTTCTCTAAAGTTTTAGGCGAAATAAGAGCATCTTCTCCATTTCTTTCTCCTTGCGCCGTTCAAACAAACCGGGGCAAACAAATCAAGCCTTTGATTTTCTCCATCGATGTCATTGGAACACCCCAGATTTTCAAGACTTTTAAAACTTATAATAAATATAGAATCTTATTAATCCAGAAGAATAAATACAAGCGTACGGGGTGCTAATGCACACTGGGTTAGAGAACCCAAGTTGCACAGGCTACTAATACAATATGAGAGAATATAAGTAAGATTAATACGAAACCATTTTGGCATGAAGATATATCCTACGACTCTAGCTTTTTAAAACCGGGAATGACTCGACAGATACAGCCAGAAGCACAACAGCAGTTATAACGGCAATATGCAGTTCCCAGATAAGGCAGATACGGTAAGCATGACACAAATAATAATCAACCCAACATAGCAGTCCCTAACATAAACCCATAGTCACAATCCCCAAGGTACTCATAACCACAACTTATTCCACATCACAATACAAATAGCACACTTTGTTTGGCGCCAACAGGACCAATTCGCATGCCCAATCACATGAGGGTTCCAGCGCATAATAGCTTGACACGGCCCTGCAGCCCCTGCCGTATCGCAACACGAGGGGTCGATGGCAACCGAACGTGACGCGCAGCTCTTCATAATGTGTTTTATCTGACTAATGAGCCAAGGATCCATTCTGAACTACAGCCAGCCCTCCGAACCGCAGCTCGGGAACATGTCATCCTTGATTGCAGCCAGGAATTTCATCTGACTTAAACCAGCTTTCTGGACCGCAGCCCAGGATACCTCATCCGATTGCAGCCAGGAATTCCCATCTGACTGTAGCCGGCTTCTGAACCGCAGCTCAGGGATAACAATCCGATGCAAAACCAGAATTGGCAACAACACACACATAACACATAGCAAGCACATCAACCCACATTAACACTTGGGAAGGGGAAAAACGTATAACAAACCTATGCGTGATCCATCACATACTAAGAATAGCCCTAAGGGGTTCATACTTCTCCACCTAGGTCAACGGGAATACCAATTCAACTAGCATGCAATATAATAGACTCATAAACCTACGAACGGTACCCGAAATATCAAACTAGACATAGGCACGATAAACGGGGTCCGTTGGGACACCACGGGGATCGGGGAAACATCAAACGGGGAGCCGGGGTCCCGAGGGGGGGAGATTCCAGCGGGTAGCCGGTGGGTGGGGGGCCCCGCCGCCGGCCCGTGGGTTCGGGCAGCGGTTGCCAGCTGCCCGCCGCCGGCTGCCCGCTGCCGGAAAACTCGGCCGTGGTAGGTGGCGGGTCCCCTACCCCCACCTACCCCCCACTGACTCTTTTCACACTTTTCGTCCCGGGAACCGATTGTGGAACCCGAAACCATGCTTAGACACTTTACAACGTAATTAACCAACACGTAGACAATTAACGGATCAAATACGAGAAACGACGACACTTATCCTATCATGCTTTTCTAAACATAATCAACTCCCAAACATGCGATTTCCCACCCGATAACCAAGAATAATATCATACGATACAACCTAGGGTTCTAATCACTTTTATACAACAAGAATACGATTCGTCTTCTAATTGCAAGATTCGGTAAGAACAACACATAATCATCAAGGATACAATCAATCATCAAGAAATCAACATCAGAACAACACATAATCATCAAGAACCACAAGAACATCATAATTATCAAGAAACCCCAATATCAAGATTATCAAGATTCCCCATGGGATCATCAAATCAAATCAATACAATAACAAATCATCGCATACAATAATATGGGGGAAACCCTAAGGGGAAATCATAGCTATGAAAAATAGGTTTTGTTGAGACATGGGTTACCTCTTAGCCTTAATTAATTCCTTGGCTATGAAGGATCTTTCTTTAAGCTTTCTTGATTTCTTGATTTCTCCTAGGGGAATTCTTGGAACTCTTTGGGTGGTGAGAGATTTATTGTGGTGGGAATCTAGGTGCCTCCTAAGTTCCCCTATTTATATATTTAAGACTCCTAATTAGGGCCTGAATGGTATGGGTTTACTAATTCTATTCCTTATAGGACTAAGGGACTTGTTTAGGGATAAAGGGTCCATGGCCACATTGGACCGATATTAATTAAAGCGGATTCCTAATCATGAATCTGAATAGTAAAAAGG
>VALG01002328.1:0-15003 GCA_009835305.1 Ipomoea purpurea
AAGGTTAATTAGTCAAAAAACTTTATTGATTGTTTAACAAGTAAAGCAGTTAAGAGTAGTCAAATAAGTCAAATTAAAATTGACTGAATAAGCTAACTATATCACCAAACATGACCAATTTTTTTTGTGTGTGATTTACTTTTTTTGCTGCGGTTTACCGAGTAATTATATGTGAATTAAATTTATCTAATGTACCACAATTCCAGATAATGGGGATGCGGTGTTTTATTCGTATTCCACTAAAAACAAATGTTTGATTTTTCTTGAGTAATTTTAAGAGGGTATTAAAGAATCTCATTGTGTAAACCCAAATAGGGCAGTTCAAGTGGCATACGAATTCTCCTTTTATGGGAGAGAATTTTGGGACCCCAACCCGGGTTCAATTCTCACAAGTGACGATTCCCTCTGGACTAGCCTTCAGTGCCTCTTCCGGAGCGAATAGGGTGGACTTGGACCGTTAAATGGACAGAGAAAACCGGCCACATTGTTGGTTTTGCATAAAAATATAAAAAAATTAAAAAAATAAAAAAAAAAAGAAAGAATCTCATCGTGTGAAGATATTCTTGTTTGTTTAGAATATAGTAATATATTATTGTGTTAATCTTTACAAGCATGTTTGCTTCTGCTGATGGACGCCATTTAATTTTAATTGTTTTCAAACAAAATGGTTTCTTTTAAGACTTGGCAATTAAGGTGGTTCTTCATATAGAGAGGTCACTTATATGTCATTGAATACAAAGTGTTTTGGCTATTGAAACTTTATTAAATAGGCCTTAGAATCAAAAATTTTAGAGTTTTATAGTCCAAAACATAAGTTTGGAGCTGAGTCACGAAGTAGCGTACGTTTCGAATTCAAGTTCAGATACTACCATTGAAATATATATCAATTGTAACGTAAATATAATAAATAAAATTTACGCATTTGCTTGGTAAGCGCTTTATCCTAACAAATGCATAAAAATAAATCATAGAAAAAATATATTTGATATTCTACCTTGTTTTTTCCACTTAAGAAGAAATTCACTAAGGTGAACCAATCTTGTGCTTTGATCACCCAAACAAAGCCTTGTACTTTTCGGTCGTACTAATTCTCTCCCTACTCTATCAAAAAATTTGTCCACACTTCCATAAAAATTCAAAGTGTTCCTTTGTTAAAGTTTATTGAAAAAATATATTTGGGAGTGCTTAAATATATTTGTTGTGAATCCATTGTTATATAGGAAATCCAACACTTCACACTGCTAGCATCATTTGGAGGAAGTGAATTGATTTTTTTTTAAAATTGTGTGTTGGCACAAACCTTGAATATCCTTTTCCATATTATATCGTGACGATGGATTTTTGGAATATTATTATTTCTTTTAAATTTCAACAAGCTTAAAATAAGAAATAACCTTCAAAATGAATATTCTTTTTGATGTTCCTACTGGCTCTATCAATGTAGTATCAGTTCATATACTTTCTCAACCTACTAAAAACACAAAGAACCAATAACCCTCCACTAAGGCTTGAATTCACAATCTTCCCAAATAAAGTCCAACCCAGGGTACCATTTAGACCACATAGTCTTGGTACTTTTATTGAGATTCAAATTAATAAAAAAGGATTCAAAGACTTTTTGTAGTACATTCGTACTAAGTTTCTCTTCTATGTAGGATATGGTAGGTTCGAATCTCAGTAGAGGCGATTATGGTGATATATTTAATATAGGTGTTTATATATGGTGGGGAGTACCTTCCTTATAATAATAAAAAAAATAATAAAAAAAAAAGTGGGAATAAACTAAATATCTACTATATTCTTTCAAAAGGTTGAACCCCGGCCCAACCCTAAGGGCCAAGACAGAAAAAGTCCGGAATAAACTAAATATCTACTATATTCTCCAAAAGGTTAAATCCAACCGCCGAAGGCCCGAAGGAAAAAGGTGGGAAAATAAACTAAAATATCTACTATATTCTTCCAAAAGGTTAAACCCCAACAGAGCATTTGGGAGGAATGTAAATCATCTGTGACTCATCTGAATTAAACAATGAACCAAGGCTAGACCACAAGGAGCCCCCTCCCTCCTTTGGGACGTTACTCCACACTGCGTTGGTGAGACTCGGTCCTTGGTCATTCCTTCCAAGTTTTTACCTCCTATGACGCAGTTGAGCTACCCATGCGGGCTATAATAGTCTACTATATATATTTAATAGTATATAGTATATATATATATATATATAGTATATATATTATATATTATTGATATAATATATATACTATATATATATTATACACTAATAAGAGTCTAAGAGAGTTAGGCCTAATAATGGGTAGAAAAATTTCGGTCAAAATTTTTTAATCAAATGAAATGGCTCAAGATTGATAGATTTTAAATTTTTCTTAAAGATTTCCTAATTTATCCCTAATGAATATGATTATCCATTAACATTTCCGTTAAATATTAAAAATTTTGTTAATTTCTATTAGTTCACTGTTAACTTACTCATCATTGATTGCAATAAAAAAGGTCTTAGGCTCGAACCCCGTTCCAATCAAAGTTGGCATAATTAGTACTCTATTTTACTCTTATTAAATTAAATAATAATTTAATAGCTACAATAAAAAATAATACATATGCATTTCTTTAATTTTGAATTATATGTCTACAATGCCTTTATTAAAAAAAAAATTATTCATTATCAATAAATTAAATATAGAAATAATTTCATTAGTTTATATTTGTCTTTATTTTTCTCCAATAATACAAATTCTTTACATTATATTCATCATTGATTATATTTCAAGTACATTGCCCCTACAATGTCTTTATTCAAAAAAATATATATATATATTCATTAATCAATAAATTAATTAAGAGAAATAATTTCCATTAGTTTAATAATTGTCTTATTTTTCTCCAATGTAAAAATTCTTTACATTCAAGTTCATCCAATTGATTATATTCACTACATTGTCTATTATCTTTTTTGTGCACTAGTTGTTAATTAACATATCAAAGTTAATAATACAAATAATGTAATATATTTATTTATCATGTTTTTATTAATACCATGAATTTTTTTTAAATATAATTAATAAAGCTAATAATATTAACTACTTATGAGGGATTTGTTGACAAAGGGATTATTCAAAACACACAACAAATTGAAGTGGAACTACCAACGCAATGTTCCTTGTTTGACATCAGCCGTTAGCGTTAGCAGATTTGACCAACGAATTATATCAACGTTTGGTAAAAAGATATTTGAAAAATTAGTTGTTTAGATTAACATGTAAATATATATACATAATAATAATAATAATATAATAATAATAATAATAAAATATAATAATAAATAATAATAATAATAAAATAATAATAATAATATATTGTTTTTTTAAAATAATAAAAAATATAATTAAGCCCAATCATATTTTAACTACTTGGGACCCAGGACTATGTGGTCCTAAATGGTACCCGGGTTGGACTTCCTTTGGAAGGTTGTGAGTTCGAGCCTCCAGTGGAGGCGTTATTGGCTCTTTGTGTTTCCAGTTAGGTTGAGAAAGTATATGACAGATACTACAATTGTAATAGAGCTAGTAAAATTCAAAAAAAAAAATATTAACTACTTGGGGATTTATTGACAAAAATAGTATTCAATCACACAAACAAATTGAAGTGGGAAACTATTCTCCGCAATGTCATTGTTTAGTAATCAGTTAGCTCTTTAATATTAGTATATAATTTTATTATTTTATGCCTTAAATTTTTTATTTGCTTCCCCTTATCTCCCATATTTGGTTTCAAACCATACCTATACAACTATTTTATTAACAATTAATAAGCAATCTTGACTATATTATCTTGCATTTGTAAACTTAGAATTGCATATTTAAATACAAAAATCTAACATTCAATTATCTATGCACGAACAATTTCAATATAATTTTACCTTGATATATTTTAAAAGTACTTATTTAAAAAAAAACATTGGCACTATCTCAATCGCGCAATGCGTGAAAAAATTAGATTTTTACAATGGACCTTCAAAAGGTTAAATAAATACATATCCTATGTGGGTACTGTTTGTTAAACCGATTGTGCCTTTTTGCAACCCTGAAAATTTGAAATTAATTTTTATTCATGTAGGAATTGTTAAAAAATGTATAAATTAATATTTTGAATGGTCCATTTTGAGGTACTAATATGAGTGGGTCTACCTTTTAATTTGACCTTAGGTCAAAATGTATTTGGATTAATTTTTGGTTCGGGTACCAAACCCCTTCCCTTAAAATACAAAAAATCGATTTGGATTATCCTTGTAGAGACAGATGAATTTTGATTTTTTTAAAAATAGGAATAATGTTAAAATTAACCCACTAAAACGTAATTTGAAAATGTAATTAAACTATTGAAGCGAGAAAAAAATGTTCAATTATTAGGTCACCTTACACTCTAAATGTATGCAATTTTACCTGATAACAGGTTATCATAAAATTTTTAGCAGGTTCCTGCATACATTGAAAACTGTGTTTGGTATTTTAATAAATTTTAATAAATAAATTAAAAAATAATAATAGATAAAAAAAAACAACGGGCCACGCCCGTCGTTTTTATTTTTTTATTATTATTTTTCAAATTCTTTTAAACTTATTATTAAAAATTTATTAAAAAATTATTTAAAATGTCAACTCAGTTGGCCACGGTAAGCATGTAACTTGCTAAAAATTGGATGGTAACATGCCTATCCAGTGAAATGGCATAATATATAGAGTGTTCAGTGGCCGGCTAATTGCATGTTTTTGGAATGTTCAGTGACCTATATTGCATTTTTTTTTTCCGTTCAATGCCTAATTTGCATTTCAAGTTACATTCAGTGGCCAATTTGAACCTTATTCCTTTTGATTACTTATACTCCTCACAACGAATAAGTTAATGAAATAAAATTGATTTCAAAGTTTACTCATTAAAAGTTGAAAAATATATACTTGGGAAAAGGTTTCAAGTAGTCTTTGTTGCACAAGAAAAAACATGTCGACGATTTGCACTAGTGAGTGGTGTATAATTTAATTCTTTTAGGGAGTTTAAATTGTGTAGTATGAAGTCCTCTATTTCAAGCCGCACATCAAAGAGTTCATCAATGGTTGAGGTTTGAATTTAAAAATAAAAAGGAATAGAGGCCCAAATTGGCCACTGAACGTAACACTAAAAAGTGAATCAGGCCACTGAACCCAATAAAAAAAAGTGCATTAAATTATCCTCTAACGTCTCCCAAATACCTCCCAATTTTACCTAATAGAGCTGTTGCTAGCCCTTCCTTCCGGTTGATTGTTGACTGGATGATTACATGGCTTATTTATTATTTTGCTTTAATTTCTTTTGTTTTCCCTTTCCTTCGCAGCGTGTAAGAAAGCAAACCACATATATTTTCTTCTTCATTTTTCTCCTTCTTTCTACCAAACCCTAAACCGCATCCCCTACCGGTCAACCCCCATCCGACGGCCAAAGCCACCGACACGACCGGCGACTGTGCAACTGCCACGGTTGCTTCTGCATGGAAAATCCAATGGCAACAGGTAATACAAAAAGCTTTAATGTCTAAAAAAAATGCCTTTATGATGTACTCTAAAATCTGTGCTAACTTCATAACATTAACTTAATCCACATCATTATTCAATAATCTAATTAACCTTTAATTACCTTACTAACACACTAATTAGTCCTAATCCACCTTTAATACCTTACTAACACACTAATTGCTCTGTCTGCAGAGCTTATAGCTTATTTTAAACTACTAATGAGCTAACTCCGTTTGTGATGTTCCCAAAATATACTTGTAGGTTAAAATAAAAGCTTATTTTGAAATGCTACCTAGATAGTGTTTAAAAAATAAGCTAGTAACTTCCTAACTTTTATATAAATGACATCATTTATCCCTCCAATTAAAATCTTTTTGACTTTTCTCTTCTCTTATATTTTTATTCATCCTCTCGCAATTTTTCACTGCCTAACAATATTGAGATGAAGATTCACAAAAATATTGCTAGCGCTACTTCATAATGAGATGCTAGATTATGATTATGTTAATAGTTTTTTCAAAATATTAAATTTTAATAAGTAAGCAAATCTATTTAAATTTTATGAAGATGCCATTTTTAGTCTTTTTACATTTATCAACTTATAAAAAAACTAATTTTACCAAACACTTCAATTAGTAACAACTCTTCAGTTTTCACTTTTCAACTTATAACTTATAGCTTTTCAGCTAGATTTGCGAAACATAGCCTTTATCTTTTATTTTCTAACAACATTAATCATTACAAATAGTAGATCATATCAATTATCACTTTTTACATCGAAGAGTACATTTCTTCGAAAATAACTGTCTCCTTACACTAATAGGATTATAATAATGTCTATATATATCTATAATAAAATATACCCACCAAAATATTGTTGATTTTTTTTTTACATGTACTTTAAAGAGAAAATGTATTTCATAGTACGTCCCAAAAGTGTTTTGTTTTCTTACAACTTTCAACCATAATAATATTTATTTTATGTGTGGATTCATATCTTTATGAAATTTAGGGGTGGTTGGTGGCTTGGTGCATGTGTGGTGTGTGGCTTTTGTTCCGAAGAAATGAGATGTTTGGTATAGAATTGTTAGTTTGTTAGTCTCCAAGAATGACAATGGAAGAAGGGAGGAAATGGGGTTAGGTTTTCCATTATTTGCCCTCCTATCATACTACTATGAAGGTTTTGATGATCAAATACAATATAACTCCTCGTCATTAAAACGTGGTGCTAACTATTACACAACATAAAAAAAATATATATATATATAAAGTTACGTCTTTGCTACTAGTCATATCTTTTGTAGTGATAAGCGCTTGATATAAGAATTGATATTAGAGTAAGTCATAGATTAAAGGTGTACCAAAGCCAACACTCTACTATAGAAACATGGCACGCAAGTATAAGGAAATGAAGTTATATCTTCCCTACTAATTATAGATTTTGAGTTAATACCATCTGAGGTCCTCTGAGTATAATGATTTTGTCATGTTTAGTCCTAAACTTTCAAATTGACCATCTGTGGTGTTTCAACTTTCAAATTTAACCATAAGTGGTCCAAGTTAACCACCCATGGCCCTTCAACTATTAAATTTTAACCAACCATGGTCCTTTCAAGAGGACCACAGCTGGTTAAATTTCGAAACTTGATAAACCATGGGTGGTTAACTTGGACCACAAATGGTTAAATTAGAAAGTCGAAGGAGCATAGATGGTCAATTTGAAACTTTAGGACTAAACCTGACAATACCAGTATACTCGGATGACCTCAGATGGTATTAACTCTATAGATTTTGGTGTAGTGATAAGCGATTGATCACAACAAATTTGCTTACGGAAATTTGTATGCAAATTAAATATTTATTATGAATTTCATTGTTTTGAATTTGATTTTTTCTTGTTTCGTAGGTTTTATTTTTATTGATTCTAGCTGTACCCTGGAATTCAAAATTCACCCTAGCCAACACATTGCCAGGTTGAAATGTAACATGATGAACCAAACCCTTTTGTAAGATTGGTAAGTAATATATAAGAAGTGATGTTAACTTAGAACTATATATTTAGTTAGCTGGGAATGAAAAGGATAAACTGTAAATAAGTTTTGGTTACTTGAATAATCAAAGAACGTACTACTTGCTTTATAGACCACTAGCTAGTGTCCTTTACGTTTTGATTTGATTTCAAGGAGGTGGATGAACTCTTTATATGCATTACTAGTGATGGATATATTATACCTACGACCCGACCCGGGGCACCACGGAGATGCCAAGAGTAATGCGGACCCGGGACACCACGGAGGTGTCTGAGAGCAACGCGGACCCGGGGCACCACGGAGGTGCCCTAGAGCAAACACGGACCCGGGGTACCACGGCGGTGCCAAGAGCAACGCGGACCCGAGGCACCACGGAGGTGCCCCGACTCGAGCCGACCTCCGTGGGGCTTGGGTCGGGGAGCTCGATCCTACCCGAGCTCGGGACCCGACCCGACCCGGTCCACCCGTCCCGGCCAAAGTTGAGATCTAACCACCCCCCGATTTAGGGGGAGCCGGTTGGGGGGTTTAGCTTGTATAAAATCCCCCTCCTTGTCCTAACAAAGGGCAATTCTATCTACTTTCTACACTTACTACACACTTTGTCCTATCAAATCTCTGTAATAGCCAATTCTTACAGTAATTAATATAATATACGGTCTCACGGCCTTTTACTATATCGTTTGTTATTTATTATTTATTATACATATTCTTATCCGGATTTAGTGATTCGGGCACACCCCCGGGTTAATTAAATCCATCATTGGTGCTCTTGTTGAGAGCTGCTGTACCAGCTCAAGCGTGTTCTATACCTAGTGGTTTACCGCAACCAGCTACCATGGCAAGATCGAGATCCAACTCTCGCCACACCAACGGTTCCCGCGGCACCCAGCTCGTTGCAAACGGGAACGGCCCTAACGGGGCCCGCCCCCGGCATCCAACCGAACGCCACCCCAGTTCGGGGGTAGATCTGAGGGCCCAGCTCACCAATCACCACGGTGGCGGGGCTCTGCGCCCGCCCCCAGCATCCAACCGGCCGCCACCACCAGGTCGGGGGGAGATCTGAGGGCCCAGCTCACCAACCACCACGGTGGGGCCTCCGCCGCCCCCCCTGTGTTCAGAACCTAAACCTCATCCGGGAGGGGATGGCGGTCTTCAAGCAAGCCTCCACAGGGCTGGCGCGAGTCGTGGCGGACCTCCGAGCGCGTATACCTGCCGACCCAGGCGTCAACCAAGGGCTACCGGCACATCCTCCACCTCCTCCCACCCGGGGCACAGTGGTCCAAGCACCCGCCCACCTAGGCATTTATCACCCAGGGGGAGGTGATTTCGCCTCGCCAGACGAACACACGGGGAGGGGGGAGCTCTCGACGTGACCGACGTCAGGAGGACGGCGGAAGGAGGTCAAACCAAGCTAGGCCCGCCATGGAGAGGTTAGGCAGCCGGGTGCCAGCTCATGAGAGATTTGGCCGAGGCCTGCCGCCAATGAGCCACCACCAGCAGAATCATGCTCCCGCAGCACACACGAATACAATCGGTCACCGGAGGGTCGCGGAGCCACGGCCCCCGCGCCCGTCGCGGCACGAGGCAGCTCCCGTGGTCCGCCGATCGGGTCCCCCCGACTCCTCTCGCGACGCGAGCTCGCCTCCCGGGTCGAACGATCGGGTGAAACGAATGGTAGAGCTCCGAGCTCCCATCGAGGAGAGGTCGAACAGCTGAGGAGGAGGATGGATGAGCTCCAGAAGAAAATCGATGAGAGGGACGGGTCCCTAGAGCCCCATGATGTGTTGGCCACCCAATTCGCAGACGTTATCATGGAGGAGCCCTTACCTCGCGATTTCTGATTTCCCACCATTAAGGCGTACTCGGAGCCACGGACCCGCGGGCACACCTCAGCAGGTACAGGGCCGCTATAATGATCACCGGGGCTACCGACGCCATCCTATGCAGGGGGTTCTTCGCCCACCCTAGATGGGGCAGGCGCATGACTGGTTCGGGTCTCTCCTGGAGGGGTCCTCACTACCTTTGCGGACCTCACCGCCGGCAGTTCCTGTCCCATTTTGCCACCAGCATGCAGCGGAGCTGTGCGATCTAAAGCAGGGGAGCTCAGAGTCATTGGCCGAGTACCTCAGCAAGTGGAAGAAAGAGGCCATGGGGGTTGCCAACTTTGACGGGAAGTCGCCTTGCCGATTTTCTGAAACAACTTGAGGTCGGGCGCTTTTTCACCAGGACCTTTATCAGGTACCCCCCAGGACCTATACCGACCTGATGGATAGGGCAGCCAGGTTACGCTGACGCCGAGGCTGCCGAGAAGAGGAAGAAGGAAGAGAGGAGGGGAGAGGTCGGAAAGAACAAGGCACCCCAGGATGAGCGCAAGGCGCCACGACCACACCGACGTGAGTACGCGGAGGGACCTAGGCTGAACCCCACACGCTATCTCACTCCGCTGACAAAACCTGTGTTACCATCTTGGCGCACTCGGAGGACCAGGGAATCGTGGTATTCCCGAATGAGGAGTGCATGAAGATATCGGCAAGGGGGGACCCCAACAATGAGAGTGGGGGACTCGTGATAGATATATTATACCCACGACCCGACCCGAGGTAGCAACACAGACCCAGAGCACCTTGGTGGAGCCCAGACAACACGGACCCTGGGCACCACGGAGGTGCCCAAGAGCAATGTTGGACCGGGGCACCACGGAGGCCCGAGAGCAACCGCGGATCGGGGCACCACGGAGGTGCCCAAGAGCAACACGGACCTGGGCACCACGGAGGTGCCCAAGAGCAACGCGGACTCGGGGGCACCGCGGAGGTGGCCCGACCCAAGCCGACCTCCGTGGGGCTCGGTTCGGGGAGCTCGATCCCTACCCGAGCTCGGCACCACAGAGCTCAAGACCCGACCCGACCCGGTCCACCCGGACCCGGTCAAAAGTTGAGATCTAACCACCCCCCGATTTAGGGGGAGGCGGTTGGGGGATTTAGCTTGTATAAAAACCCCCTCTTTATCCTAACAAAGGGCAATTCTATATACTTTCTATACACTTTTACTACACAGCTGTGTCCTATCAAATCTCTTAATAGCCAATCTTACGGCAATTAATATAATATATATGGTCTCACCGGCCTTTTACTATATCGTTCGTTATTTATTTATTATTTTATTATTCATATTCTTATCCGGATTTAGTGATTCTGGCACACCACGGGTAAATTAAATCCATCAACTAGTAATTGCCCCGTGCAATGCACGGATGGATATTCCCCAAGATATTATAAAATTACAAAGTGGGATATTGTGGTATATAAATTTTTTTATTATATCCAGTAGATATAGTAAAATTAAGATATTACTATATTAAAAATTTCAAATTACAAAGTGGATCTCGTGGTATACAATAGTAAGAATAATGAAATTAGTTTAATATACAATACACAAAAATAAGTGTCACAAAATTACAAATTATTGAAGATCTTGTTTTGATTTCAAGGACGGTGGATGAACTCTTTATATGCATTATTAGAGCATAGCTCTAATTTTTTGGGGGTTTTTTGAGGTGTCCATTAAAACAAAAGGCTAACAACAAATTTTTAAAAGAAAAAAAAAAAACAAAAAAAGTTTAAATATACACGTCAAGTATGCACGTGTTTACTGGGCCACGATTCTTGTGTTCCACGCGCAACCATTCTGTCTTTATTTTTTCTTTTTCTCTCTTCTAGAAGGCCTCACAAAAAATCATTCATTGCAATAGAAAAATCTAACAAAAAATCACTCTCCACATGATAAAACCAACCCTCTAATTTTTTACTGTTTGAAAAATCATAAATAAATAAAAACCTATTGGGGATGCTAGCTCTACTACTTAATTAAGACCTAAGATCAAAGAATTGCCCTTAAGGTTAATTTGAGTTTTCTCACTAGGAGGGAATAAAGAAACCAAAAATTGAAGAGAATAGAAATAGTAGCAAAAAGGGGATTGATTTTATTAGTGGGTAGATCTTATATTTCTATCTACTATACTAATAAGAGCACAAGAAAGTTAGGCTTATAAATGGGTAGAAAAAATGGCGGTCAAGTTTTAATTAAATGAATGGTTCAGATTGATCAGATTTTAATTTGTTTCTTAAATTTTAAATTTTTTTCTTAAGATTTACTCATTTATCCTTAATGAATATGATTATCCGTTAATTTTTCCGTTAAATATTATCTTTTCCGTTAATTTTTGTTAGTTCACTGTAACTTATTCATTGATTTCAATAAGAAAGGTCTTAAGTTCTAAGTTCGAAACCCCATCCGAATCAAAGTTGACAATTTTAGTACTCTATTTTACTTTTATTAAAATAAAAATAATTTTAGTTACAACAAAAAATAATAACATATGCATTTCGATCTTTAATTTAGAAGATGTATATACAATGTTTTTATTCCAAAATTTATTCCATTATCAATAAATTAATAAGGAGAAATAATTTCATTATGTTATATTGTCTTTGTTTTTCTCCAATATAAAATTCTTTACATTCAAATTCAATCAATTGGTTATATTCGTACATTGTCCCTACAATGTCTTTATTAAAAAAAAAAATTATTCATTATCAATAAATTAATTAATGAAATAATTTTATTTTATATTTATTTGTCTTTATTTTTTTCTCACTAAAATTCCTTTAATTCAAATTCATCATTAATTATATTCATCTAACATTGTCTATTATCTTTTTTTTTGTGCACTATTTTTTTATTAAATATCAAAGTATAATACAAAATAATGTTATATATTTATTTTAACCGTCAAAGTATTTTATTAATACCATGAAAAAATTTAAGAAATTATAATTATAAAGTCAATCATAATTAACTACTTGAGGAATTTGTTGACAAGAGAGCATTCAAATAACACAAAAATTGAAGTGAGAACTATCTCTGTATGTCCTTGTTTGACAATCGAGTAGTTAGCGGTTAGCGTTATGGATTATATTAGGCTGATTTGACCAGCGAATTATATCACGTGGTAAAAAGATATTTGAAAAAATTAGTTTTTTAGATTAACATGTAAAATGACCTCTGGGTTATACATATATTTAATAATATAATAATATAATATAATATAATAATAATATAATATTAATAATAATAATAATTAATCATAATAATAAAATAAAAATAAAATATATAATTAAGTCAATCATATTAACTACTTGGGGATTTATTTACAAAAAAGAGTATTCAAATTACACCAAATTGAAGTGGAAAACTACCTCGCAATGTATGTCCTTGTTTGACAATCAAAGTTAGCTCTTCAATATTAGTATATATTTAAAATTTTATGCCCTAATTTTATTTGCTCTCCCTTATGTCCCGTATTTGGTTTCAAACCATACTATACAATTATTTTATTGACAATTATAATCAATCTTGACTATATTATCTTGCATTTGTAAACTTAGAATTACCTATTTAAATACGCAATTCAACATTCATTATTTATGCATGAACAATTCTAATATAATCCTACCTTGATATACTTTAAAGTACTTATTAAAAAAAAACATTGAGAATTATCTCAATCGCGCAATGCGCCGTAAAAATTAGTATTGCAATATATTACGAAAACTTTTCGTATTGTTCTAACAAAAATCTCATACAATAAACTACACGCACTCGGTTACTTCTATTTTTTTTTTAGATCTTCAAGAAAGTCAAATTAAAACACATTTTCACTGACCAAAAATTTCATTCTAATTCAAGCTATATATTGATTATAAATCACTAAATTTTACAATAAGTGCTAACACTCCACAGTTTGCAAGTTCAACAATCAACGGCAGGAGATTATTCAACATTTACATGGATCCTAGCAACAAGGTGTTATTGTAAAAGTTTAGTTTTTTTTTTTTTTTTTTTTTTTTTTTAATTTTTTGTTCATTGGTAAATTTTAGTATGTGAATTATTTGAATTGGCAACAAAACACTTTATAGTTTATACAACATGTTTTTTTTCAAGAGAAAAATGTGTTTTTAGTTTATCAATTTATGTATTATCTAGTTGTTTTAGAACCATGTCTTTCCGTTATTGCAAAATATACACTTAATTTACAATGTTTGCCCCCCCCTCCACACACACCACCCCCCCCCCCCCAGTTTTTTACTTTTTAGCCTCGAGCAACATAGCATGTTTTAACCTCGGCTCACTCCCTATTATAATTTGCCTCAATTTTCTTGTCTAAAAATTAAAATTAGGGTATTTTGTAATCACATAATAGATATTTTTTTCCTTAAAAAATAAAAATAATGGAGATTAATGGTTTTGTTGGCTTGATGAAAAAAATCAGCAATTTTTTTTAGATATATCTCTCAACCACAAGGCAAGCAGACGACGTAACCAATTCAACAACCCGTGTGAGGGAAGGAGTTTGAAAAAGAAGAGTGATATCTATGTGTGGGAAAAGATTGTGATTTTCTTTTCCCATAAGCAACAAAACCATTATCTCCATGTATTTTATCTTCTTTTTAAGGAAAAAAATATCTATAGTGATTTTACCAAAAATACCTCAATTTAATTTTTAGCCATGCAAATTTGATGAGGCAAATTATAATAGAGTGAGTGCCGAGGTTAAACATGTATGTTGTTCGAGGCGATAGAAAAAGTAAAAACTGAAACATTTTTAAAGTTAAGTGTACTATTGTTGGCAATAACGGAAAGCACATGGTCTTAAAACAGACTAGAATAGCAAAATAATTGATAAATCTAAGAAAGACCCACATTTTTCCTTTGAAAAAAAACAAACATGTTGTGATAAACTATAAAGTGTTTTGGTTGCCAATTCAAATAATTCACATACTAAAAATTTGACCAATGAACAACAAACAAAAATTAAAAAAAAAAAAAAAAAAAAAAAAAAAAAAACTAAACTTGTGTACAAGCAATAACACTTGTTGCTAAATCATGTAACATGTTGAATACATCTCCTTGCCCGTTTGATTGTTGACACTTGGCAAAACCTGTGATGTTAAGATTATTGGTAAAATTAGATGATTTATATCAATATATAGCTTTGAGATAGATATGAATTTTGTCAGTGAAATGTGTTTAATTTGGACCTTGTTTCTTGAAGATCTAAAAAAAAATAGAAATAACCCGAGGCGTGTAGTTATTGTGATGAGATTTTGTTAGAACAATACGAAAAGTTTCGTAATTATTCAATACTAATTTTTTACGGGCGCATCCTGCGCGATTGAGATAATTCTCAATATTTTTTTTTTAAGTCTTTAAAGTATATCAAAGGTAGGGATGTATACTTAGAATTGTTCATAGCATCCAGAATACATTGCATGTTGAAATTGCGTATTTAACTAGGAACTCTCTAAGTCTGACAAATGTAAAGATATATAGTCCAAGATGGGAACTTATAATT
>VALG01002331.1:0-10187 GCA_009835305.1 Ipomoea purpurea
GCAGTCCGGAAAAGGATGACCCGCAGCTCATATTAACACGTTTGTTTCGCCCTGTGGCGTCGTTTACTGGGTCTGAACGGCTCGGTCAACACGTCGCATCTCGGCGTCACACCACATAACACATAGCAAGCAATCAACCCCATGGGTACACATTAGAGGGAGAACACGTATAACAAAACTATGCGTGATCCATTCTGAATCATTGGGTTCTACTTCTTCCACCTAGTCGGATTATCAATTCAAAACATGCAATATAAATACGACACACCTACGAACGTTACCGACACTCCAACTAGACAACTTAGTGCACGTAAAACGGAGTCCGTTGGACACCACGGGGGTCGATGGAACATCAAACGGGAATCCGACATCCGCATGCGGTATTGGGCGCCGTGGTGGGGCACACCGGTCTGTTGGCGCGCGTCGCCGGCCCGGGCAGCTACCACGCCGGCTGCCTCGCGCCCGAGAGGCATTCTTTGCCGTGGTAGGTGGCGGGTCCCTCTACCCCCCATTGACTCCTTAGACACAAAAAAACCGTCCCGGAAACACTTTTGGAACCCGAACCATGCTTAGACACATTACAAAAGTAATTAACATCAACACGTAGACAAGTTAACGGATCAAATGCGAGAACGTACGCACATAACCTATCATAGCTTTTCTAAATATAATCACACCAACATGCGATTTCCACCTGATAAACCAAGAAGAATATCATACGATAGAACTTAGGGTTCTAATCACTTTTATATCAATAAGGAATATGATTTCGTCTCTAATTGCAAGATTGGTAAGCAATATCACATAAGCACCAAGAAATCACACAAGCATCAAAAACGTCCAACAAGGAACATTAACCTGGGGTTCTAATGTACTTTTTATATCAATCAAAATACGGTTCGTCTTCTATTGTCAAGATTCGGGTAAGATAACCACTAACATCAGACATCACACAAGCATCAAGAAGTCAACAAGATAATTGAAACCTAGTGTTCTAATCACTTTTACATTAACAAGAATACGGTTCATCTTCTAATTATTAACATCTGGTCAAATAACAATATAAGCATCAAGAACATACATTATCAGAACACATATAATCATCAAGAACATCCATATAATCATCAAGAACACCATAAATATCAAGAATCTCCCAATATCAAGATTATCAAGATCCCCATGGGATCATCACACCAATCATCAAAAATAACATCACAATCATCAACACACAATAATATGGGGAAACCTAAGGGGGAATCATAACTATGAAAATAGGTTTTGTTGAGACATGGGTTACCTCTTAGCCTTAATTAATTCCTTGGCTATGAAGGATCTTTCTTAAAGCTTCTTGTTTCTTGATTTCTCCTAGGGGATTCTTGGAGCTTGCTTTGGGTGTTGAGGATTATTGCACGGTGTAATTTAGGTGCTCCTAAGTTCCTAATTTTATAGAATCAGGGACTTAATTAGGGTCATAAATCCTATTTGGCGATTAGGGGTGGATTAGAGATGTGGGCCACAGACTATGGTGGGCCTTTTTCTAATTATTCATTATAATCTTATCCCTCTTTCTCTTGCGCTATGGTTAAATGTAATTAATTGTTTTAGGGGCCGTAACACGGGTGTTACAGATTGCAGCGGTTCCTCCTGTGGTGCCGTAACGTGAATCATGGGGCGACTGAGCTCGTGTATCTGGGGAGATAGGGACAGTTGGGTTTATCCGGCCCTGGGGCCGCACAACGTTGTGGGTTTCCGTTATTGGTTAATAGGTGGGGCGATGGTCCGAGGAAACAGTTGGACTCAGAAGTACATGGGCTTCCGGAGGTAATGGGTGGCACAGAAGGATAAGGTGGGGGGTAGCCTAAGGTTGGAACATAGCATAAGGTAGCATATCAACCTCCGTGATGGGTATGTCCGAGGTGGGCTTGTGAAGCCGGTGTGTGGTGAGTTTCCTCGTTCTCTCGTGACGTTGTGTAGTCACGAAGGTTTGTGTTTGGCATGTCGTTTCGCCGTTGTGTGAGTCGTTATCGTTGTGTGTGTGTGGTTGTCCTTTGTGGTTGGGATGTGGTTCCCGTTGTTGTCCTTGTCTGTAGTGGTGAGTCATTGTGTTGTCTATGATCCTTGGTTTTCAACTTATATAATATATTCCGTTTCAAATAACTGGTTTCCTGAATTAAATCTACCCTCAGTTTACGTGATGACTTAACGATATTGCGGTGGGTTACCAGCATTATTCGCTGACCGGGAGCCCGTCGCCCCGATGTTTATCTTTGTACTTTCAGGTGTTCGAGCGCGATGTCTTCAGAGCCGGTAGATTAGTACCTGTTCCCCGTAGACAGTGTTTTGTGGCCTGCGTGTCCGTATATTAGACTTCTTCATGTTTAGTTGGTTGTTTTGGGATTTTAGATACACTACAGATTGTCGAACGAAAGCGTTCCATATGTGGTGTACGTGCATAACACCCGGATTATGGAAATATTTTATATCCAAGTATGTTTTAATCTTCCGCTGTGCTAGTTGGGTAACTTGATCTGCAGTTTAAGTATGTCTTTAAGGTCTCTTTTGATTGGGGGTGTTACACCGAACCTCGACAAAATTTTTCTCGGGTTAGTAGAATGCCAGAAAGAGACGCTGCAGCTGGATATAGCCTCGTTCTACTTCGGACACGTGGCCTGAGTCTTGTGGATCCACGGAGGTCCACATTACCCAACAAAACCGGGCTTCTCACTGGAACACCTCAAGAACGGGACTACGAGAGCGGATTTCTATCCAACACAATGGTAAAAGCATCCATGTACGAAGAGTGTTCTCCATTCGAAAAAGGATAGCTACGTCATGGAATACCACAAAGCATTCCTTGCAGACTCAGCACGCTTCGCTCCCAGAACAGTACCCCACCGAGGTACGCCAAAATAGAAGAGATTCGTAATCGGCCTCCACCTTTGAAGCCCGAAAAAGCACTAGTCGGTAAGCGAGACCCTCGGAACGAGAGCCAATCTTCGACGGACAGAAAACTAACCCAGAAGACGAGGGACCATGCAAACCCGTGGGGAAAACCAAGAAGACGAATTCCTGTCTAGGATAGGTCGGGCGATTTCCTTGTAATCACCCTCGTAGTTAGAACTACTTACTTAGCTTAATTACTTTCGAAATATTATAAATAAAGATTAGTGCGAAATTTCGGGTCCTATTAGGGGGTAGTATACTAAAACTATCACATGAAACTAGCCAAACCTCACCCACTAGAAGTGGACAAAAGAAGGAAAATAACACAAGGGCCCCATCATTAACAGCCTAGTGTTACCTAATGAGAATTAAATCTTAACCTCCACTAAATACAAGACCAACGGTCTGGACCACTAGCTAAGGTGTTTCCTTGAAACATCAAGGGATATTTCTTCTTAAGGCCCCAAAAATCCCTAAAACCCACAAATATCCCCAATCAAAAACCCTTCTTCTCTTCCTCGTCCTTCTTCTCCCACCGTCTTCCTCCCTTCCCTCCCCACACACCTCCACCTAACCCCGCCATAGAAACACCATCAGCCACTCAACCCACCGCCAGAACGAAACGCACAGCAGCAGTCACGACGCCAAAAACGTGCCGCCGCGCCATCGACCAACCACCATCGCCCAGAGGACCCCAGCCGCCACCAAGCTACCACCCTGCAACCACCACTAATTCCAACACCACCCACGTACGGGTCGCCTCGCCGCACCAACACCGACCAGCACGTCACCGCCACCTCCTCATCAGAAACAGGAGACCGCACCCGGCCGAGAACTCGCCGGAAAGCACCGGAGTGCCGTCGTCGTCTCGCAGAACAAGACCACAGAAAAATTCCCGGCAAAATTCCACCAGACCAAAGAAAGCTTCGCCATGACCGAAGCCCTCGGAACCACACCCGGATGGAACCGCCGCCTTCACACCGTAATCGGACAAGGTTCAAGCCTTGACCGATCAATCTCCGGATTTGGCTTGACATCTTAAACACCAAGACAGCTTTGGCTCCACTATCCGGGGTACGTACCCGAATTGGTGAAAGATTCTAAACCATCTCTACGCCCACCAAAGGGTGATAAGTCAGAATCACACCACAAGCGGTCCACCCAGGAAATTATACACTTTCCGAAGGCCGCGTTCGGCCAACAGCTCCTAAAATTGACCCACCAAAAAACCAACAGGGTGTGTCAAAATACACGAAAAGGCGGGTGACCTTGATACCAGAATGCGGAGCGTACAAGGACATGATCAGGGTACGCTACTCGGGAATGAGGAGAGGATTCACTCGGCCACACAGACAAAAAACAAACAAAAAGGAAGTGGCTTCGACAGAAGCAAAAATTTGGATTATGATTAGTAACCGATAGCTTTCACCAACACCATATAGGCAGGACGAGCAAGTATAGAATAGCACCTTGCTAATCCTGAAACATAAGAAATAAGTCGAAACTGCCGACCCTCGCTCCACCCTCAGACACGTATTTGCAGCAAACAACCGGCTAGTAGACTCTACGGGCTGATCTAAGCTGGATCCATGGAAAAAAAGAGTAAAACTTAAGCCAACACCAAGGTTCAAGACCGCAACGGCATGGTCTATTAACACCAAAACCACCCGCCGCATACGACATCTCTACAAGCAGAAGGGGACATTACCTCCACCCTCGAAGAACTTTGCCAAAACCCGAGGGAGGAACGAAGAGAATTGCGGCGACCAGCTAGACATCTGCAACCAGAGAGCTCAAACGGGCAAAATGCAGGAAGAGTGTGGGTATCAGGGAGGGGAATGAGGATCCGGAGGAGGATGACGAGCTAAACCCGTCTGTGCACCACCATCGGAGGGACACCAGGGAGGCACAAACGATGGCTCGATCACCGAACACATCCTAGCACACTCAACCGGCAAACCAACATCATTAGGAGGAATGGGTTTTCGTCTTTGATCCCGTATGTCACCGCACTGGAGCCAGAGGGTGCGCGGCAATCGAGGCCACCTTGGGCACAAGCGGAAGCATCTAGTTCCGTAGCCGAGAACAGGTTAGACACCAGACTCTCCTACTCACAACACCAACCAGCAGTCCAGTTACCTCCAGCTAAGGTAAAAACGTGGCCACCATTCCTAACCCAGGAGGCCAAGGATGACATGACTGTCTAGGGGCGTGAAAGGTGAGATTACAACTGGGACTTCGGACAACACCCCTTTGTAAGGGGGGGGGGGAAGTGATAAAACCGATATACAACAACAGCACTATAACAATCCAAGATTAATTAATATAAGTAAATCCTTAATTACAACCCCCCCACCGCCCTCCATTCACACACTCTACTTTACTCCACTCACACATATCCACTTATCTTACACATTCACCACTTTGCCTACACCCCACCTGACGGGCCATGCCCCCTTTCCTAAACACAAGTCAATTAGTACCTCACAGACACTACAACACCACAAATAGCAGCAACTCACCAACACACCCACATCTCACACACACCTCATCCACCAACAAACACAACGGGCGCCGCCGCACTACAACACCACATTCACTCATAACACATCCCACCAACAAAACTCAAACAGCTAACGAACCCTTCACATCACTCACACCAAACACATCTATCTCCACACACAAACCTACACACTATCACCCTACCATCAAGCGTTCCTATCACCCCAAAAATGAAATGTTATATTATTGGTGACCTTGACGTGATGATTTTCCATGGACTGATCTTGATAGACGAAGAGGTTCCTTGATAATTATGGCGATTATTGAGTATTATGATGCGTCATTGATAATTATGTGTTCTATGATAGTTAGGAGATGTTCTTTGATGGTTTATGTGTTCTTGTTAATTATGGAGGTTCTTGAGATATATGGCGTTTCTTGATTGATATATAACTTTTGATAATTGGATAGTGTTCTTGATGTTTATGTGTTATGTTATTACCAAAATCTTGATATAAGAAGATGAATGTGATGTTCTTGTTGAGTCTAAAATGATAGAACCCTAATGGATCTAGCATCGAATGAATATTATATCTTGGTGTATTGGGTGGGAATAATGCAATGTTTGGGTGTTGATTATGGTTTAGAAAAGCATGATGAGGCATTATGTGTCGTAAGTCACCTATAGTTTGGAGTTCGTTATTTGTCTACGTGTGTTGATTAAATTGTGTTTGAAAGTGTCTAAGCATGAGTTTCGGTTTCCACAGAAGGTTCCGGGGCGATTTTGTGATGAAAAAGAGTCAGTGGGGGTAGGTGGGGGTAGGGACAGCCACCTACCCGCGACCAAGAAAGCCTCGCCGGCAGCGTGTAGGCCGGCGAAGCCGGAGCACTGCCCGAAACAGTACACGCCGGCGGGCACTGGCGGATGAACCCTCACCCACCGCTACTCGTTAGAATACCCAACCGGGTATTTCGGCTTCCCCGTTTGAATGTTCCCCAATACGCCACAGTAGCGTCCCCAACGGACTCCGTCTTATCGTTCCTGTTCTAAGTATTGATATTTTTGGGATACCAAATCGATAGGTCAGTACGTCTTAATACTGCATGCTATTTGAACTTGGTATCCGTTACCAGGTAGAAAATATGCAACCCTTAGGATTATTCATTTAGTATGTGAAGGATCACGCATAAGGTTTATTTATATGTATATTCCTCACCCCTTCCCAAAATGTGGTAATGGGGCTTGACCGTGCCTTGTATGTGTATGTGTTGCATGATTACCCCGAGTTTGTTTGCGATAACTCGGGCTAATAACGGCCAGTCGATATGGGTTGAGAACCATGACTGAACTGTTAACCAGGCCCAGGTTAGATCGATCGGTATAAATAAAATATTATATAGGAACGTGAGATCCACTATACGGGCAAAGAATGGGTTGAGACCATCCAACTGTTAACCAGGCATGGTAAGACCGGTCAGGTATATAAATATTAATATAAGGCAACATGAGGGTCACTAATACGTTTCAAGTTGAATAGGGTTGAGAACCATAAAAACCAACTGTTAACAGCAAGGTTAGTAAAGACGGTCAGGTATATAAATATTAAAGAGTTGCGGTTCATCGGTCGGATGAAGATCGATCCCCACTCCGTATTGCTGAGACGGGGCATGGTGCTGCGGGGCCGTGTCAGAGCTATATGCGCTTGACCCTCATAAAGTATGGGCATCGCATTGGTCCTATGGGCGCCAACCAAGTGGTTGGCTATGTGATGTGTGAGAATGATTGATGTTATGACTGTTATGGAAGCCGACCATTCGGATTCTTGCTAGTAAAGCTATACAATGACTAATACTGATTATTTGGTTGTGCCACCTAATGTTCTGTGCCCTAACGTTTAAGAAATGTATATATACTGATTAATCGACTGTTGACTGCGTGTAGCCCATATTATGTCGAGTCGGTTCCTCTGGATTTGAAGCTAGAAGTCTCTTAGGATATATCTTAATGCTTTCGAAAATGACCGTTTTCGTATATTGAGATATAGTCTATATTAATTGTATTTCAACGCGTTGGCAGTGGATTACCAACATCTCTCGCTGAACAGATATATTTGGCTTTCAGCACAGAAGAATAAAGTCACTGGAGTGCGCTAGAACTGGAGCGTAGAAGTAGATAGTTTCCCTTTTCGGCCTGGCATGCCATGTTATGCATTTGCTTTATTAAGGATATTAGTAGTTGGCTTGTGCACCTGAGTTCCCTAGCTCAGGTGTGGCATAACACCCCGTACTCTTTATGTTACGTTTTGGGAATTAATGAGATTTCACCTTTATTTTATAAGTTTTAAATGTCTTGAAAATCTGGGGTGTTACAATAGACCCGCCTCCTCCATCAAACGTAAACTCAGACGTCGCCCGACAAGTTTCAAACCACCGACCACCCAACGTTCTCAGGAGAAGAGGATCCCGTGATCCTAGAGGAATGGATCCGGACCCTTGACAAAATTCTAGGACTAGTGGAATGCCCAGAAGACGTCGTGTAGAGATAGCCTCGTTCTACTTGGGACACGAGCCGATCTTTGGTGGATCCATGAGGGGCCTGCTTATCAACAAGAACCAGGGTTGACTAGGAAAGCCTCAAGACGCGACTACGAGAACGATTTATCCGACACACGTAAAAGCATCCATGTACGAAGAGTTCCTCCACCTGAAACAAGGGATGGCTACCGTCATGGAGTACCTAAACGATTCCTCAACTAGCACGCTTCGCGCCAGAACTAGTCCCCACCGAGGTAACCAAAATAGAAAGATTCGTATCGGGCCTCAACTTCGAAGCCCGAATAGCACTGGTGGTAAGCAGACCTCAGACCCTCAACAGCTTACTCCAGTGCCTCTAACCTCTACCGAATCAAAGCTACTCCAACGCGCGGGTTCAGGAACAAATACGAAAGAGGAACACCGAAGGAGGAGCGCCACCGGTAAAAAGGACAAGAAACGACACCAGCACAAGACCGAGTAACCTGGCCCAACCAAAGGCCACCTCTTGGGAACAACGACACTAGCGCCAGAAGCTTTCCTTGCCCGAAATGCAACAAGAACCATAGAGGCAAGGACTGCATGGGCAATCCCTTGCGATGCTTCAACTGCGGAGGGGAAGGACACAAAGCCTTCCAGTGCACTCAACCAAAGACCACGCCCCACCACCGTGGGTCAACACGGGGGCACCGGCCACCAAGGAAACTATGGCGCTCCCGGGAAAATATTCATTATGAGCCGCACTCAAACCGACCTCGGGAACGAAAGCAATCTCGAAGAGGGGAACCTAACCCCGGAAGACGAGGACCACGCAAACCCCGTGGAAGAAAATCAAGAAGACGAATTCTGTCTAGGATAATCCGACAAATTCCTTGTAATCACTTTCGTAGGAAAACTACTTACTTAGCTCAATTACTTCGGAATTTTTTATAAATAAAAGATTAGATCGAAATTCGATCCCACTTACGAAGATGGAAACCAAAATTATACAACAAGCCAAGCCTCCCCACCCACTAGAAGACAAAAGAGGGAAAAAGACAAGGGACTACACCACCAAAAAGCCTAGTATTGCTAATGGGAATTGAACCCTTAAACTCTTATATACAAATCCAAGGTCTTTAGCACTAGGCTAAAGGTGTTTATTAAAACCTCAAGGGAACACTTCCATCTTAAAGCTCCTACAAATCCCTAAAACCCACAAAATCCCAAAATAAAAAACCCTTCTTCTTCCTCACACCCTCCCACTCTCACCCTAACCCTTTCCCCCCTTCACACCCCACCCCAAGACATCGACGCCCCACCAAAAACCCCCAGCAGCCATACACCACCACCACCGGCCGAATGCCGCCACCCGCCAAACGCCGTCCTCCAAACCTCACACCGCCGAGCCGCCCCACCTTTGCCCGGAGATCGCCCACCGCCATGCCCAGCCGCGACCCGCTGCCCAGCACCGCCGGTCGCACGCCCAACCGCCCACCATCGAACATCCCTCCCCTCGCCGTTCGAACCAACAGAGATACCCCCGCCACCCGAGCCTCGCCAGAGCCCCGCCGCAGGTCTCGTAGGAAAGTCGCCGGAAAAACTTCGCCATCAAGTGAAGCTTCACAATGCCAAAGAAACCCCTCGCGAACCCATACCCCAGAATGGAGCAACGCCGATTATACCGTAATCGGAGGTAAAGCCCTTGAACCCGAATTGGTGAAAGAATTCTATCAACATCTAGTAGCCACCAAACGGGTGATAAGCTAGAAATCACCACCAAGGTCCGCGGCAAGGAAATCATACTCTCTGAAGGCCGCTTGGCCAAAACTCTTGAAATTAACCACCACGGCCTGTGTCAAACTACGATCGAAAGGGGTGGAATTGATACCCAAAGTACGGGGTACAAAGACTATCTCGGGTACCTACTCGGGAAAAGAAGAAGGATTCACCTCGCCACACGACCGAATAGGAAGTGGCTAACGGCGGAGCAAAAGATATTGGTTATGATTGTAACCGATAGCCTCTTGCCCACTAACAATAAGAGCAAGGACGTGGGGAGTTTAGAGTGCACCTTTGCCTATCTCTTGAAACACAAAATCAAGTTCAACCTGCTGGCCCTCATGCTAAAACACATGGAGTTTTGCAAAACGAGTAACCAACTTAGCCTACCCTACGGGATGATCCTAAGTTGGATCATGGAGAAAAAGAGGGTGGACCTAAGCCACACA
>VALG01002332.1:0-11837 GCA_009835305.1 Ipomoea purpurea
AACACACTCCTCCAAGGTTTTTTCGCCAAGCTCCTCTTGTTACTCCGCTCCCCGAGTACTTCGCACCAAAGCTGTTACTCCTACACTCGAACTGCGCACCAAAGCTACGCCTCTACAGGGTTTCACAAGCGTCCTTTGTTACTCTACGCCTTTACACCGAGTGCCTACGCACAACGTACACTCCAATAGGTTTTTTCAACCTCTCCGGTTACTTACCCCTTTTTTACACTCAGTAGAGTTTACGAAGAAATACTAAGATTTCTTCACTCAGACTTGATTTTCGTGTATGCTAATATATCACTTGATGATTGATTTTTTTTGGTTGCTCAATCCGTAAATATCTGCTTTGTTCAAGTCTGTTCTTGTTTCAGTCTGCTTGGAATTTATAGCCTAAAGAAAAGCTATTGCCCGTTGATCAACTTTCGATTCAACGCTCCATTTTGAATTTATTGACATGATTCAATATGTCAACTTTGATTGAATTGTAGGTAGTGTCATTTCTCCTTTTGTCATATGTTTAATAATTGCCAGTTGCCGTTCTTGAATTGTAGCTTCCATTGAATAGTTCGGCGCGACGTGCTTGATTTTCTTCTCCTTCATAAATGTCTGACATGTCAATTGACAAATAATTTTCGTCTGATTTTTGCTCGAGTATAAAGAATTTCTCCGCAAATCAGCTTTCTTCGAGCGTTCGGTTCCACCGTAAAATCTTTTAAGTTCAGATGAAAATTATCAGATACTTTTCTCTTCATGATCCTTAATAATAATATCTGGAACCTCTGTAAAAACTCCATTGTTGTTCATGTGAGATGCTCTGTTTCGAATTTTCAAGCTGGTCTCACCATACTTGGTGTGTTTCTCCATGTTAGCTAGTCTCCATCTTAGTTAGTCTCCATTTTAGCTAGTCCTCCATACGGTTTGTATTATTTGAGCTAGTCTCTCATACTTCTCCAAGCTAGTATCCCATATGTGTATACGGTCCAGGCTAGCTCCACTACGTCCAAAGCTAGTCTTAATACGTGGAGCTGAGTCTCTCATCGGTCCAAGGCTAGTCTCTCATACGGTCCAGGCTAGTCTCCAAGAAGCTTAAAAATTGTCATTTGATTCAACCTAAAAATCACTGGCATAGTCACACGCATTCTTCTAACTCCTACTACATAAGTTCTTGGTGATTCTCCGAACATAATTGTGTTAAGCATAATCCCGCTTAACTTCGAAATCAAAATATGATTCCAGACTTGTACATGGTTGCCATGATATAGGTGCACGCATACTCCGTAGACTCAAACACTGCCATAGAATACAAATGGGGACTACTGATTTTTCCAAAATACATTCAGCTACAAAATTTACATATATTCCTAACACTTCCTACTTAATTTAAAATTGAATTAATTATCTGGATTAGGCTGTATCAGACACATTGATGGTCTTGCAATATAAAAGATAAGTAAAAAAGGAACCACGGACCAGGACACAGAAATTGGGCAAAACGCAGTTCGGCAAAATCCCCGCGTTGCCGAGGGCAACTCAGTTAGCCCAAATTACTAGTGCTAACAAAGATCAAGGGTTGGTAAGACATATCCTGCACACTAGGCATTAGCCAATTCACACAACTAAATCATACACCATCTACTTGAGGTGGGTCGTGCAAGCCAAATAAACTCCCAAACATCAAAACTCCATGATTTTCAAAGGATGATAGTAATAAAGTGCAAGACTTGGAAGATTACCAATATGTTGAGGTAGCTTCTTCGATTTCTTCATGATCTTCAATGCCCTCTTGTATATAGTCGATAATAAAGAACCACTTGTCTAAAATAATTGGCTGCATAAACGTCAAATAAGGGTGTCAATTCATCAAAATGGACATTGAAAATTTGGTTTTAATTCATTAAAATTGTTAGTGAAATTTGCACTTCTGAAATACGTTTAGCTTATTACAGCTATCTTCTAGTAAACCCAGACTGTAAAACAGTAGCTTTTGAAGTAGACCCAGGCATGATACAGTACCTAATTAGCAGTCTAACCAATCTATACTTCTAGCTTAGCTACAGTATCTGAAGTAGACCCCAGGGTGTAATACAGAACCTATACAGTAATTCTTTTCATATGCCTAATTTCGAAACCTAAGCTCTGATCTACTTTTATCAGAGCCTAATTAATTATCGGGTTCTATATCATCTCCACTTGGTGTAAAATCAGCTTCAACATCTTCAAAAATTAAGGAGGTATGAACTCTGGTCTTGATCATGTTCTAAAAGATGGGAACCAATTTGCATTACTCAATGTAGTTGTGCATTGCGAAACATGAGCAAAATTATTCTATTTTGATCTATTAATGAATATATTGGCTTCTTCTGTATATCCTAATCGGCTTTAAACACCAAAAGCTCCCTAATGAAACCTTTTAAAGAAGAATGGGTATTATCAAACTTCTCGAGATCCTTTGAGATTTGCACACGAAACTCCTGATTGATGGGGATCTTGTCTTAGAATAAGGTGTCAAATATTTTTTTCTTAGGAAGCCTTCTATTATCAAATAAATTCCTAAATTTAATAAAGTTATATATTAAAATTATGATTTATCGAGGCTTACTTCCAAGCCAACTCATCCACCCGACTTTAACTTTGCGAATGTCTCAACGTGTCCTTTTTTCGCAGTTCTCACTTGGAGGAACTTGAACTTGGCAACTTTACCAACACCTGAATTGGACGGCGGCAAACTTATCCTTTTGAACCTTGGCCTGCGGCAATTCCACTTCCTGAACTTAGCGTTCTTATCAAATCGGTGACACAGATGAAATGAATAACAATTGATATACAAGATATAATAGTAGTTACCTTACTTACATGTTTCAAATGACTTGTTAATTTGGCGTTTTTCAAGACTTCATTTTGTTGTACGCATCTCTTTCCGATATCTTCTTTTGTTGATGCCTCGCATGTGCTTTCTTTCCGTAGTTCTTCAACTTGGAAGGGTACTTTGGAACTTGGCGTCGGCAACTTCACTACTGAACCTTTCAGGACAAATTACAACCCTAAATTTGCGATCTTCACTAGATTGTTGCCCTTTGTTTAGAAAACATAACAATGATGTAACAAAGAACTAGAAGTAGTTACCCTTAGTTCCATGCGTTCAACAATATGTTTATTTCACGAATTTGCTCAGCATTTCATTTGTCTTGTAGACATCCTTTTCTCTTGACATTCTTTTTTGTGATGCTTAGATACAATCGTTTGTTCCACCTAGTTCCTCACTTGGAAGGCGGTTTGAACTTGGCTGTTGGCAACTTCACCATCTTGAACTTAGCAGCGGCAACTTCACACTTTTAACTGCCGTCGGCAACTTGCACCAATTGAACTTTGTGGTATTCTCCTTGAATTTTGCACTTGGTTAGAAATGTATATCCATTTATATACTCAAGAAGTATATAATAGTTACCATTTAGTCTATGCGTTAACGACTTTTTTTACTTGACAAAATTTTTCAAGCATAATTGTCTGCCAATCTCTTGTCCGACATTCTTCCTTTGCGATGCCTTAGATAAACTTCCTTTGTTCGGCATTTCTCAATTGAAGCTTCGCCGGTGGAAACTTCACAACCTTAACTTTGCGGTGGCATTTCACACCCTTGAACTTAGCGATCTTCACCTTCAAATGTGGCACGAGATTAGAAATGCATACGGATTGATTATCAAGAAGTGATAATAGTTACCTTAGCTTCCATCGTGTTTAACGACTTGTTTTAATTTCGTGAATTTGTTCTAGATTCATTTCACTGTAGACCATTTTTCTCGGGTCTTTTTGTGTTCCGAGACAACACTTTTCTTTGTCCGCCAGTTTTCAACTTGAAAGTAGTTTGACTTGGCCGGCGGCAACTTCACCACCTTGAACATGACGGTCATTCACCTTGAATTGTGTAACTCATATTAGAAATGCATAACAATGGATTAATCAAGAAGTAGACATTGATTGTGGCATATGCTTCCTCACTTGGTCTTATGGGATAACCGTCATCCTCAAAGTCATCATCGAGTACAATAATGATCCACACACCTAGCCAATGCTAAGGTCTCCTCATCTAATCCATACCTCAACACTGGTGAGTGGGTGTGATGATCATATGGGGTTGACTTCTTTGGGGTATGGTGGTAATGAGTGGGTGTGGATATGAATATGGGTATCTTGTGTGAGTAAGATGTTGAGGTGATTGTAGATTTGTAGTCTTGTGAAAATGAAGGTATTGCTCAAGTTGAAAGACTTGAGGAACTTAAAGTACTTTCTTTTCACTACTTGGAACATCTTATTACAACAATATAAGGTAAAGAAAGAGCATAGGGATTGATACATAATAAATGGAACAACTGCCTAAGACAACTACCCTATTCCTCAAGAGATATTGCCTCAATGAGGTTGAGGAGAGGCTGCTCAAGGAGATATTTCCAACACTCCCCCTCAAGCTAGAGCATACAAATCAAATGCTCCTAGCTTGATACAATGAAATCAATCCTAGGTCCTCGAAGAGATTTAATGAGGATATCGGCAAGTTGATCATTTGACCCAACAAATGTGGTGAGTGGTGAAATGTCTTCGGATGCAACCTCTCTCCGTATAAAGTGGTAATCAACCTCAATATGTTTGATCCTTTCATGGTAGAGAGATTGGATTCAATTGTAAGCAGCCTAATTATCACAATTAATTCATAGGGCCGAGCTTGCAAAAATTGAGTTGTGGGAGTTGCTTCACCCAAATTAGTTCACATTCCCTAGTGCCATTGCTCGTATTCTTTTATGCGTTGATCGTGCAACCACATCTTGTTTCTTGCTTTTCCAAGAAATCAGATTACCTCCAAATAGAATACAGTATCCAGATGTTGATCTCCTATCCCAAGGAGATCCTGCCAATCTGCATCTGTGTAACCAACAATTTCTGTATGTCCGTGATCTTTGTAGAGTAAACCTGTACCTGGAGATCTTTTCACATATCTTAAAATTCTGATAGCTGATCCCAATGACTTTGACATGGTTCTTGTAGAAACTGGCTAACAACACTCACACAAAAGGAAATATCTGGACGAGTGATAGTCAAATATAATAGCTTGCCAACTAATCTTCGATATCTACTTGGATCGGATAAAGGCTCCCCCTGTCCGGGAAGAAGTTTGGCATTCGGATCCATGGGCGTGTCAACTGGCTTGCTATTTGTCATGCTTGTTTCTCAAGAATATCCAAAGCATATTTCCGTTGTGACATGTAGATACTTGTTTGGATTGAGCACTTCAATACCAAGGAATACTTCAATTTTCCAAGATCCTTTGTTTCAAAATGTTGAAACAAATGTTTCTTTAATTCGTCTATTCCTTCCATATCATCCCTGTGATCACAATGTCATCAACATAGACCACTAAATATATGCTTTTTCCAAATAGATGTCTATAGAAGACAGAATGATCAGCTTTGCTTTGAATCATGACAAATTGTTGGATCACATCACTAAATCTCAAACCAGGCACGTGGAGATGCTTCAGTCCATAGAGAGAGCGTTTGAGACGACAAACAAGATTAGTTCTAGTCCTAACTGAAAAACCCGGGGGCTGCTCCATATATACTTCTTCTTTCAAGTCCCCATGTAAGAAGGCATTTTTTATATCCAACTGATACAAGGTCCAATGACGATTGGCTGCCATTGAGAGGAAGAGACGGATGGATGTGATCTTAGCAACCGGTGAAAGGTGTCTGTGTAGTCAATGCCGAAAACTTGTGTGTACCCTTTAGCCACTAGTCTGGCTTTAAGCCTATCAACTTGTCCATCTGGGCCAACCTTCACATTATATACCCATCTACAACCAACCACAGTTTTTCCCGGAGGCAAAGGAACTAACTCCCAGTTCCGGATGAGTGGAGTGCTTCCATTTCATCAATCATTGCTTGTTTCCATCCTGGATGAGTTAATGCTTCTTTGACACTTTTGGGAATAGACACAGTAGATAAACTGGTAATGAAAGCACAATATGACGGAGACAATCATTTTTGTGTAAGGAAGTAATAAATAGGATATGGATTTCGAGTGGATCGCTTACCTACTCGACTGGCAATGGGAGAGCTTGTTGTGGTATTTTGGACCGTGTCAGTGGGCAACGCTGGTGTGGGACATGAATCAACTAAACATTCATCCCCTTGGACCTTGACGATTGCGTCGTTGGTAGGTGCTATAAAAAGGTGAACTATGTCTTTCTTGAGTGGTTGGCATTGGTGTAGTTCTTTCAGGAACATCGGGAGACACAGGCTCTGTGAAATTAGGGACAGGGAGAATTTTTGTTGATTTAAGTGGTTTTCCTAAGAAGCAGATTCTTCAACTGAAGTGGAAAGGAAAAAGGGGGTAGTTTCAAAGAATGTGACATCAAAGGAGATATAGAAACGTGTGTTTTAGGACAATAACACCTAAAACCTTTCTGGAGGTGAGAGTACCCAATGAACACACACTTTATTGCCTTGGCATCAAGTTTGTCTCGTCCTGGTGAGGAATCATGGACGAAGCAGGTACACCCAAAAACCCGTAATGGAAAGCTTTGATAGAGAGGTTCCTGTGGGAGTAAAAAGATTAAGAGGAATTTTCCCTTGTAATACAGATGGCAAGGCATTCGATTTATGAGATAACAAGAATGAAGTATAGCATCCCCCCAAAATTTCTTAGGAACCTTGTGAATGAATGAGCAAAGTGGGCTGTTTCAACAAGATGACGATTTTTCCGTTCAGCAACACCATTTTGTTGAGGAGTTCTAGCACATGAAGATTCATGGAGTATTCCATGTGAGGAAAATAATGAAGGTGAAAGAGTCTGAAAAAATTCTTTGGCATTATCACTGCGAAGGACTTTGAGAGAGACTTCCAAAGTTGGATTTCTGATTTCATTATAGAATTTTTGGAACATCATCAAAGAGTTCAAAACGATTTTTCAGTTAGGAAGACCCAACTACATCGAGAAAAATCATCAATGAAGACAACAAAATATGAGAACCCCAAGGTTGAGTTGGAACACGACATGGTCCTCAAACATCGGAGTGAACTAAGAAAAAGGTGTGTTAGCCCTCCTATTAACTCTACTAGGATATGAGGACCTTGAGTGCTTCCCAAGTTGACATGACTCACATTCTATTTCTTTTAAATTGGACAAACTGGGAACAAGTTGTTTAATTTATTTATGTTTGGAGTGGGCCCTAGACGATAATTGGGTTAAATGAGGAGGGGTGAGATGGTGAGTTAGTTTTCGTTATCAATGATCAAGACTGTGTATTGAGTGGGATCTCTGTTGTGAACTATATTGAAGATGGTAGTGATACGTTGCCATCGTGATCATCATGTTGCCCCGTACCAACAAATTCAGTTCTCCCTCGTTCTGTGCGTCTTACTCCTTGAATGACACACAAAATCATGATGGTATTAGTATAGGTAATCCAAGCTATAATGTAGATATTTGAGTGATTGGTGCTGGATGTGAGTTTGATTCGGTTCATACGTTTAAAAGGGCAACTCGGGAATGTAGAGGGCGTTCGGTCTAAATAAGAAGGTAGATTAATTAAGGATACTTTTCCAATTCCTAGCTTCTTTCCCTTGAGTGACCCATCTACTCATTATGGTAATCACTATGACTTGGGAGAGGAATTCTTTGAGAATGTCATATTCATTGGGAGATTATGAATGAGGCGATTTTATCTTTAGTATGGCTGGGTGTGGGTGGAGTCGGTGGCTCTCGAAGGTCTGAAAACGCCTAAAAACTGAGTTTGATTTGCATGCAGCAACGATAGTCCGAATAATTAGTTGATGATTTTCTGTCTATTTCTTCGTAGTAAATGGTCTGCTCTTGCGAGCTCGCTTTATAATTCAGTCGTAATTCTTCCTATATCACTCAGCTTTGACGTATATATACTTTGTGTGCATATGTCTGATGATACCTTCAAGATATCTGTGTTGCAATCTCCAGATTGAATCTATGTTTATAACCATAGTTGGGTTTTCCATGGAGTTTTCAAGCAAGTTCGCGAGTGTGCCTTGTTTGTGCAGAAATCACAAAAACGAGTAAAGGGATTTCCCGTCTCTCTCAATTCGGCACCACGGCTGACTACCTCGACCAATTCTCCTCATATCTGTTTGGGGCCTATGAGCGTGTACCTTGAAGTAGTATTAGTAGCTAGGAATGATTACCTAGTAACAATGGTTGATGATTGTCATGTTGTGATGTTTCCATCTATTGTAGGTTTGGAGTTTACACTATGGAGAAGTCTTTGTTTGACAGTTTCCTTGCTGGTTGGATTATCAGCGTCGCCAGTCACCGTCGTATTGTGGTAACTTATGTTTTCGGACTTGCTCAATATTTTTGGTTCTATCTGTTTTGTGTCTAGTCAGAGTTATAAGAACACAGAATGAACTTGTACGACGTTAGTTGTGGTTGGCTTCATTGTCGTGGTTACGAGATGTCCTCCAATGTAAGACAATTTGAGATTTGTCAATGTTTCGTGATTTCAGTCCATGGTAGTTCCTGGTGGGATTTCTCTCACTAGAAATCTGTGTGTCTTTGCGATGGGACTAGGTTTCTGACTCTTCTTCAATTATGTAATAGTTATGTACTTGCTTTATAGTTAATGTAAAAGACTGAGAGAGTTGTCTTTGTTTATTGGTGATTGTGGGTATCAGTTATTTCATATATGTATTATGAGCTTTTGGGGTATGTGTTCCACACTGAAATAATCTAAGTGTGTTATTTGATAAAGGTTCTTATTTAACATGTTGGACTCATTCTCTCTCAAATCGAAGCAATCACAAGCAAGGAGTGTGAGGGTAATGTCCTATCGATGATCGATGATTCGCCCATCTGTTTTATTGTACTCTTCCGCTCATATAAGGTGGTGTGTTTTTCATGTGTTTTAGTGTCTATTGATAATGCTAAGATCGTGTTCTGCTTCTTTACTATCCATATATGGACACTTGTGATCGTTCTGCTTTTGTATCTTCATATTTGTAAGTTGTTTAGGTAATAGTTTCATTAAAGCGTATTGATGTAGTTTCATGTAGAATAATAGAGTTGCTATGTTTGCTTGTTTTATTGTATAAGATATTTTTCTGTGTGTGCGTATCTGATATTCCATATGGTCCTAGAGTTTGTGGCGATGGGTATTCATTATTTCAATTCTGATATGGCTCGTATTGTGGAATGTGATGTTTCACCTCGTGTGAGAGAGTCAGATTTCTTCACTAGCATGAGACGGTACATATAAGATATTTCTTTTCTGAGTCTTTCTTTACTCTTCCAAATGTTGTAGTATGCTCTTGATATTTTTTCTTGTATCAGTCCCGTAGTAAAGTGTATAATGCTCGGGTTCTGACTGGAGCTGGTTCCATTTTACCTCTTGTATACAGGAAATGTATTAAGACGACTTCTTCAAGTCTCTTCTATTCATAATGGAAATACATCATCATCAACCATTACTGATCATTCTGCTCTTACTACTCAAAGTCAGCATGGTCACAATAGAGGAAGAGGTCGAGGTAGCAGCCGTGGTGGCCGAAGTGGAGGACGGAATTTTACTCGTTTTTGTGATTTCTGCAACAAACAAGGGGCACACTCGCGAAGCTTGCTGGAAACTCCATGGAAAACCAACTATGGTTAACATAGTTCAATCTGGAGATTCAAATTTGAGGACTCAAATACACAAGTTATCTCAAAAGCTGAGTATGCAGAATTCTTGCAATTAAAGGCTGCCAAGACGACCATTTCTCCTGACATCTCCCATACTGCTCTTGCTTCACAATCAAACTCCAGTTTGGGTTTGTAGACTCTGGGAGCCACCGATCACATATCTAGAAATCTCCCGCTTTTGTACTCCCTAATTGGTTTGATTATACTGTCCCAGGATTTCGCTCCCCATTACTCTGTTTACCTTTTGTGATTGGGTCGAATGAGTGGGAAAAGACGGCCTAGAGGATTGGGAAGAGTCAACTATACATTCCTCTCGTCGTTTAGGGACTCTATTTCTTTGGATTATGCGGCGTCTGTCAGACAATGTTTCCTCTTACTTCTGGGTGATCAGTGCTCTGCTCGCTTGTTGAACGTTGCATATTCATATATTTCAGATAACTCTGAGCTTTAACTTATTCTGTGTTTAAATATTGCTAGGTATATCCTAATGTTAGTTCTCTCTGATAGGTGGTGTGGTGGTTAATACCTCAGAGACGCGAACGTACAGCACGGAAGGGAGGCTTTGTTTGGTGTGACTGGCGGTGGATTGGTGTGAGCCGCTACGGGGCAACGTAAATCACGAGGACCTTCTCATAGACCTCTTCTAATGTTCCACCGAGAACAGGTGCACATCTGGCAGACCCACAGCGTCTGGACTAACGTGAAGTCTTTTCTCACCCCTTTCATCATACCAGTGTATACGTGTCTAGAGTGGCTCATTGGTGACCCATAACGATACAGAAATTCCATTTGGGTGTGACCGAATTGGCGACACACACTCTGCTTCCCGCCGTATTTTGTTCCGAATCTTAATAAGATATAAGATGTGAGTCATGTCAACCTTTTGGGAAGCACTCAGTACCTCATATCCTAGTTATGTAGAGGTTAGCCTTAAGGGGGGCAGCCTAATACGACCTCATATCCTTTCTCTTTCTTTTGTATGTTCACTCATTTCCTCGAAGTTGTATGAGGTCCAGTGTCCATGTCGAGTTTTCCATACCAGCGCGGATTTGCTAGGGGTTGCTCTGTTATATTTGGTAATTGTTGCTTCTTTCATTTGATGGATTTACTTTTCTCGATTGTATGGTTGGGTCTGTCGATCGCCTATAAATCGGCACGAAACTACGTTTGTGAAACTTCGTTTTGAGTTCGTGTTTTGCTGCGGAAGATATAAATGTCTATAAAAATTGTAAATCAGAAACTCAATTTTGGAGGATGTTTCGCGATTCAGAGCATCCTTCCGTCGCAGTTGAGTAGGCAAATTAAGAATAGGCGCTAAGGCACCTATTTCTTTCAGTCATCTCGCATGTTCACTCATTTTTATGTTCCTTCACATGGGCATCTGCGTTCTATGTACGCTTATAGGAATCACTCCATGAATTCTTCATTATAATGGTGCATAGTACCTCTTCATAGATAGCTAACACTGAGCATGTGCTCAATCTGCTTCATTCTTTAATATGTGTAATGGAATTTGCGTGGAAAACTTCGTCATCGATATTGTTGATAGACTTGCGAATGCCCGATCGCATATTTGTGGCTCATATACATGTTCTACGCACTTAACAGGGTTTTTCTGCTTCAGACTGAAAACTGCATGTTCTCATGGGGGGAGATGTGTGGCGACTTTCATCTCATTGCATCCCTTTCCATTAGTATCACTCTACTCATAAATCGAATGCCTTCATGTGCCTCTGATCATTACGCAAGGAAAATTCCTCTTTAATGCTCTCTTTTGATATCTATTCTCACTAGGCATCTGTCTCTACACAGACTTCCATTACGGGTTTGGGTGTACCTGCTTCGTCCATACCACCTATTCTGGGATGTCCCTCATCCTATGGTATCGGAGATATCAGGGAACTTGATGTCTTCAAACAGTGACATTAACAGTCGCCTTGTTAGAATATCATCATCCTTACGGCTGCGACTCGTCCAGATAAGGTTTTGAGGGAACTGTGTAAATTGTACCCTATATACTCTCCCGTGTGTTTCTGCTCATTGAGCTCTCTTATGATTTTGTCGACAGCGGCGCGCTTCCTCTCCTGAGATACATTACGCCCTCCCTATTTGGTTTAGTTCCTCTTCTCCACTCCATGTGC
>VALG01002338.1:0-22209 GCA_009835305.1 Ipomoea purpurea
CCCGGTGGGTTGGGGTCACCTTCGCCGGCTGCACGGCTCGTAACAGTGTTTCCGGGCAGAGGTTGGGCGGGGCAGCTGCCGCCCGCCGCATGCCTCGCTGCCTGGACAGTAACGTTTGGCCGTGGGTAAGATGGCGGCCTCCCCTACCCCCCCACTGACTCTTTTCACCAACTGTTTTTGTTCCGGGATACCGATGTGGAACCCGAAACCATGCTTTAGAACACTTTACAACGGCAATTAAACGACAACACGTAGACAGATTTAGAGGATCAAATACGAGAAAAACGAACGGCACACATAATCCTTCATGTATTTCTAACTAATCAATCACCCACCATGCGATTTCCCACCCGGTAAAAATCACCAAGAGATAGTATACATACGATTAGCTAGGATAATCTTAATCACTTTATATGTTACAACGAATAACGAGTTCGTCTTCTAATTGCAAGATTCCGGTAAAGTAACAACAATATCAATCAAGGGGACACCAATTCAATATCAAGAAACATCATTAATCATCAAAACAATACATACATCATCAAGAATGACCATTAACATCAAGAACATCAAATAATCTCCAACGAAACTCCCAATATCATAGACCTTCATCAACAGATTCCATGGGAAATCATCATTAAACATCCAATAACAAAAATAATCCATCAAATCGTCAATTCACAATAATTATGGGGGGGGAAACCCTAAGGGGAAATCATACTATGAAAATAGGTTTTGTTGAGACATGGGTTACCTCTTAGCCTTAATTAATTCCTTGGCTATAAGATCTTTCTTTAAGCTTTCTTGATTCTTGATTTCTCTAGGTGGAATTCTTGGAGCTCTTGGGTGGTGGGAGAGATTATTGCTGGTGGCAATGCCCTAAAGTGCCTTTCTAAGTTCCCCTATTTATATGTTATGTGGGTTTTAAATTTCTTCCTACGGATTAGGTATTGGAGCTTAGGGCCTGGGGGGTAATTCCGCGGACCATCGGTGGCCTTAATACTGAATTAAAAAAAAAATATTCTCCCTGGTATAGCTGTCGAAATGTATTAAATTGGGGCTTTTAAGGAGAATTAAAACAACATTAAAGTGGCTGGGGTATATATAATTGGTGTTTTAAATAGCAACCCTGGTTTTAAATAACAACCTCGGGGTGGAGTAAAACGTGGAGCTGGGTCCATGTAAATGTAATTATCTTTAGCTGGGACATCGTGAACAACATATAATGATAGCTCGTTCTAGTCGATGGGGTAAGCCGATGGTGTAGCCAAGTAACAACACCGATTCTTTCTATTTCGTAGGGGCGCCAAGAAATAAAAACAGAAAAAAGAGGTTCCTTTTGCATATCCGAATCTCAGTTACTCGTCGTGTGGTGACAGATACACTTAGCACAAAAAAATTGTCCCGGAGTGAATTCGGCTTGTTCTTTATAATAATTCGGCATAAAGACTTCTGGCGGGGTCCTTAACAACATCATCCTTTCCCCGGATGTTCTTACACAATATAATCATTGTAGTATTGGGGACACAGCCATATAAAAAAAAGAATTGACCATTCTTCCAACACAAGGGATTCTACACTTCTGACCGTCATAGTGCTTCGTAGCGCATGCGAATGCTCGCACAAAGAAAAACAAATGGTAATGAGATTCGACTGAAGGTTACAAGTTCTTCCATGTCAAACAGTAAGTCGGACGTGCAGGCTCTTAGATGTCCTCGAGGTTTGGCATGGTTTATTCGGTTTGCCGTCTGTGGTGGGGTGAAGGCTGTGCTCAGTTTTAGATTGCGTCCTAACAAAACAAGCTTGTAGATGATTCATCCAGAATTGTGAGAGGAACATGGAATCTCGTCGGAAAAACCAATGTTTCGGGGAACTCCGTGGTAAATTACAAACAAATAAAATGTATGCTGGCTTTGGGCCAGTTGCGTCATTGTCCATGAGATAATATACACATACAAATGGCAATGAACGCGCTGTCTTTGGTCAGTAATCCACTATGACCCAGATCTTACTCCTTGGCCGGTTTTCGTTGGGGGGTACGGCCCTCCGACGAAGTCCATGGATATGGAATCCATTTTCTATAGTGGTAATCCATCAGGGCATTGATACGGTCCTTTTGGGTTTGGCACTCGGTTCGGCAACATACAACACACAATAAAAATAGATCTCAGGCACTTGGCACGAAATCCGCGATTTCCTTTTTCATGTCGGACCACCCAAAAATGATTTCTTCAAACGTCTTGGTATAAGTTTGTCACCACGGCCTGGTGACTGAGTAAGGGAGTTGTGTCCCTACCTCAGATTTGTTGTTTAAGTGGGAGTGCGTTGAACACACAACAAACATAATGTAACGAGGCTACCGTTCTAGGGTGCATCGAAGGCGCACAATATAATATTTCTTGGGTTAGCCATCGTGGCGAATTTTTTAGTGTCACGGATCCTGTTTGTTGTCCCGATTCTAGATTTCTCGCAACAGAGTGGGCAGTGGTCTGCGTGCTTAAGTAGGCAGGCGTTGGGGTGGAGTCGGGATTGTCTGTCCGGTGGCTACTATTATTATCCGAAGTGTTGAGGCTTTTGGGAAGTCTTTGTACAGGGGGTCCGGATAGGACCCACCGTGGGTGTTAAGGGGAATGGTTCGTCTGTTCGGCTTAAGGGCGTCCGCCGGGGGTACCGGATGGTTGGCTTTTCCCGTCGTGTGATTGGGGAGATGTCGAAGGGGGTATCCTTTATGAGTTCCCAGCCACCCTTCGTTGTCTCATGTTTAGTCATTTTTGAGTGGCATAGATGTATTTAGGCTCTTATTGGTCGGTTGTAGATCTTTGCATTCGTACCCCATACAAGTAATGCCTTCCAGAATTTTCTAGTGCGAATACTATAGCGGCTAGTTTGAGATCGTGGGTGGGGTATTCCCTTCGTGAGTTATTGATTGCTGGACCGTAAGCAATTACCCAGATTGCCATTTTCGCATTAGTACCGACATCCCAACCCTTTCATTTGATGCGTCGCTGGTAGACTTCAGATCCTTCCGTTCCGGAGGGTATGGCTTAGTACGGGTGTCGGTGGTTAGCTCCTATCCTTTTAATTTATTGAAAGGCGTGAAGTATGCAGCCGTTGTCCCAACGGAAGGGGTTATTTCCTTCTTCCATCTGAGTCCCTTGAATGAGGGGTGGGCTATCTTGGTGAAGCGGGTACAACCTCCTGCTCGCCGCTAGACCTAGAGGAACTTCGGACGTTCCGAGAGTGAGTTATCGGCGGGTCCATTCCTTAACGGCGCGGGACCCTTAGCGGATCCACCTATCCCGTTCTTCCTTGGTTATCACGTGGCCCCAGAAGGCTACGCTGTCTTGCCAGATTCGCACTTGGAAGAATTTAGCGTAAAGTGTGGTCTTTCCCTGAGGGTTTGCAAGTAGATGGCGCGAGGTGTGTGTCTCATGCTCTTCTTTATCATGGTCGTGAGTACTAGGAATGATCCGTCGAGAAAACATCGACGAAGTCATCCAGGTGGGGTCGGAATACTCCGACCTCATGGAGGCTTCCATGAATCATGGCAGGCGCATTGGATGAGGCGAAAGGCTTACGGTACAACACTCGTAGTGGCCCCGTAAACCGTCGTCCCGAAGACCGTTCTTGCTTTCTGGATGTCCGGTTTGGGCCACGTTGGATTCTGGTAGATACCGATCTTAATCGATCTTTGAGACATAACTCCGTGCCCCCTGTTGAGTTGGTCAAATAAGTCATCTACTATCGGGGAAGGGGGGTACCTTATTCTTTGATGGTCACACGTGGTTGAGTTAATCGGTAGTCGATGCATAGGACGCAGTGCCTCCAAATCCTTTTTTCTTAACGAATAGTGACCGATGCTCCCCATCTGGGGAGGGCTGCCTGGTCGGATGGTAACCTTTATCTAACAGTTCTTGGCACGCTCGGTCTTTTAAGCCTTCCTTCATTTCTTGGTGCTAACCTGTAGGCGCGTGGTTTAGAGATCGGGGCGGCGCCTGGCTACGAAGGGTTCTATGTGAATCCGACTTCTCTGGCCGGTGCCCGTGAATAGTTCGTTTGGGAAGACGCCGTGAACTCGTTTACCACTGGGATGCGCAGCGTTGGTGGCGTTCGAGTGTTCAGCGTTGAGGTCCTTGAACTGATGCATAGAGTGCCTCGTTTCCTGTGCTAAATATAACTTCTTAACTTTCATCATGTGTTAAACTAGCGTCTGATCCCTGGATCCTGGCGGGCACTGCGGTACGAACCCTCCCTCTACCGTCTCGCTCCCGCAGGACCACTTTCTGCTCCCCCGCTGCACAGGATTGTGCTTGGAACCTCCATAGCCAGTCCATGCCCACAGAGTTACTTGTATCCTCATCTAGACTGAAACTGATGAGGTTACTGGAAACTCTCCCGACTCCTTGAATGGTGAGTCATGTGCACCTGTTCTAGTGCACCATCGAGTCCGGAACATTTCGTATGATCCTCCGCCTGCGAGGTCCACCTTGCAGCTGTGGAGGCGTCGGACTGGTGCGCCTGGGTGTTAGAGGCCGAGCTGGAGCGGCGAACTCAGGGTTGCTATAAACGCCAGGTTGGCTTAGCCCCCGAGTCGAACAGTATGGTGGCTGGAGTGGGCGTGTACCAAAGTAAGGTTCCGGAGACTTATGTTGCTATCTCCGACCCTGGCCTTGGCTTTAAGCAGTGGAGGATCCTTCCCCCAGTTAGTGGGACACGATGGTTTGTCAAGGTGGGACGGTTTTGGGGTTCTTAGGTTCTGTCGGCGAGAACCGGAAAGACCTCTCTCGCGTTTCCTCTTATGCCCTAGCTTGACGTCCCTGGAGGCCGGGCCTTGCTACCGATGTTGTAAGCTGACATGCCTTGGCATAAGGCTTCCCGAGGGCGTCTCTTCGGCTCTTGGGTAGCCAAGCCCTCTGGTGCTCCAGAGCTTAAGGCCTGTTATGGAAATTTCCTGACTTCTGATCCCTTCGGTGGGTACTAGATTTTCGGGGGTGAGGTGAGCCAGTCGGCAGAGATATGTTGTAGTATTCTGAGGCCGGCGCCCGTCCCCGTGTACTTAGATTGAGAAATTCTTCGTACATGGCGGCTTTCAGGTGAGCGGCGCAGCGGTTAGAACTGAGTCCTCAGAACCGCGTTTTATAGGCCTTCCAGTTCGGAATACGGGGCCTGTTTCGTCACGTGGGTCCCTCGCCCGGGCCACCAGCTGTCGGCTCGTGTCTGAGATAGAAGGCAGGCTACCCGGACCGGTTGCGCGTTTCGGGGCAATTGGGAGTGTCCCTGATATCTTGTCGACGTGCCCAATCCATTCCTCGAGGAAGGTGGGGTCTCTCGTTCCCCGAGAGAGGTGGGTGGTTGGTGTGCCGAGCACTGGTGTGTGGATTTCCAAGTTCTCGGTCTGACGGCCGGAGGTGGGGGAGATGGTACTTAGCCTGCCTGGGCAATTTGGGTCAGGCGCTGTAGGTTTGAGTCAAAGATTTCTTTGAGAGGGGATGCCTCGTGTTCCTGTCTGTTTTCTTCTTCTGCGGTGCCATCCTGTTATGATTAAAGGTTGATGTTATTTTGTGTTTCACTGATCATATTATAGTGGAGTAGAAGACCTTTAGTAATTAGAGAGAGAATGAAGTGAGGGGAGGGTATGTGTAGGGTCTCTCACAATCTCACCCGAGCTACCTACGGATCCTTAAGTCTTATGTCCTATGTAACCCTAGAGTTCAAGCCTAATGGTCCTAAAGCCGTGTCTTTTTTCCTAGTGGCTCCAGACTTTTAGTGCTCTGATTACCAATCCAGTACACGCACCCAGATGGTTCCAGAGCATTATTCTCAGAACGCATTATACGTCGAGGAGGTGAGGATACGCTGTATTGAAATCCCCAGAAGACATACATGACAGACGTTCGGCGGTGTTATGGCCACACCAGTGGTAAGGAGAACCCAAAGCTGCACAGGTAACTATCTAATACGTCCTCAAAACACAAATACATAAAACAAAGGCACCGTCAGGCCGAAAGGAAAACTGAGTCTACTTCTACGCTCCAAATTCTAGCGCGCTCGCGCAAGTGACTAGTCCTTCTGTGCCTGAAAGCCAATATAGTACCGTCTGTTCAGCGAGAGATGATGATAACCCACCGTCCACACGCGGTTGAAATAGCAATCACATGAAGGTGACACACGTATACTGAGCGTAGCGATACACGCGTAGCTAAAACCAGTTGTTGAGGCATGAAGAGCTATACTGCGGAGGCGGACCGGACTCTACTTTAGAAACCCGGGGATGGACTCGGACAGATAAAGCCAGCAGAGACAACGTCAGAGGTTATCAAAGTCATGGGGGGAAGGCCAGTCACAGATCAGATCAGGAGGGCGGGCAAGCCGTTAACAAGGCAAGCAGTTCAACCGAATCGCAGTCACTCAGGATTCTACCCTAAACAGTCTCCAACAGGCGGAGTAGAGACGTCGGTCACAGTCAATCCATCAAGATAAGTACACTAACCACAACATCTTCACATCTCCAACACAGTAGCCATTTTGTTGGCGCCACAGGCACCAATCGCATGCCCATACATGAGGGTCAGACGCATATCGCCTGACACGGCCACCAGCGAGCAGCACCCTGCCCACCGTATGCACACGGAGGAGTAGTTCCGCTTTGGCCTCCAATGAGACCCAGCTCATAAGAATGGTGTCAATCGGCTATAGCCACGGAATCCCATCTGAGCTACCAGCAGCATCCGAACGCCTCTGATTTCGCACGCGCGTTTCTCATGCTGATTGTGTCAGGAATGTTCGGCCATCTGACTACAAGGACCAAGCTTCTGACGCCGCTGCACAGGGAGACCGCATCCGAGCTACAGCCCAGAGAAATCCCATACTGACTGTAGCCCCTCTGCACACCCGTCTGTTTCAGGAGGAGCCCCCCAATCCGGGATCGCCGGTACCCGCCGAATTTGGGCAACACACCTCACATAGCACATAGCAAGCAAATGCCAACCCAATTACACGTTGGGAAAGGCGGGAAATACGATGTTATACCCCACCTAGAAACCTAGCTGCCGTGATCCATACACTAACTAGGAATAGCCCTACGGGTCATACTTCTTCCACCAAGGTTCAACGGATACCAATTCAACTAGGCATGCAATATAATCATGACCAAACCTACACGGTACCCGAAATAATCAAACTAACATAGGCACGACAAACGGCGGTCCGATTGGGACACCACGGGGTCGGGGAAACATCAAACGGGGTAAGCCGGGGTCCGGGGGGGAAGGTATTACCAGCGGCGTAGCCGGTGGGGCTGGGGGATACACCCACCGCTGCCCGAGAACAGTGTTTCCGGGTAGCGGGTTGCGTGGGCAGCTGCCCGCCCCGCTCCCCTGCAGGACAGTAACTTTGGCCTGTGGGTAGTGGCGGATCCCCTACCCCCCACTCCGACTCTTTTCACAACTTTTATTTTGTCCCGGGAACCGATGTGGTAACCCGAAACCAAGAAATAGCCTCTTCATAAGACACGATATACTTTACAACCACGCATATGGTATACTCGACCACAACTGTCAGTTTACTAATTACTTAATCAAACAGGGGATCAATACTGATTCAGTACATCTAACGTCGAGGCGACATATCCTATCCTGCATATAGAATAACACCTAATCATCAAGGAGTACCGCATATTTAAAACATTCATATTCAAGACACCTCATAAACATCATGCTGATCTATACACCCCCAAGCGATACATGACCCATATCCAACGAATAGTAACCTCAAATTTAAATCGCTATACAAGAACATCATAATTATCAACCTAGAAAACCGTATTTAATCCTAATTGATGGTATTCGACAAAAGGAATATTACAGTTCAGTATTCTAGATATGGCTACTAGCACGGTCATAACAGCAAACAACACATATAATCATCAAGGACAACCAAAGTTCAACCGTCATCAAACGAACAATCATAATCGCAACATAGTTACAACACTAATCCTAACATATCAATCTTGAGAACCATATTTCAACTAAAGAGCGATCAATCCATTACTACAAGAAGAAACTGCTCATTATTTCAATAGACACCGTTGAGTCAACCTCTGTAACGCCCATTGAATTCATACAAAATCTCTCTAGCAATCAAGAAGAGAGCAATCTTATATCTTTTAACCATTCTACTATATTCGATTATCCCATTGATCTCTAGGGTGACTAACTTAAGGGAGCTTCCTTGGTGGGGGGAGAGGGGGTGAAATAGACCTAGGGAAATACTACAAAGTTGACACTATGAACAATAGGTTTTGTTGAGACACTGGGTTAGCTCTTAGCCTTAATTAATTCCTTGGCTTATGAATGGATCTTCTTTAAGTCTTTCTTGATCCTTTTTCTTGATTTATACCTAACGAGTTCCATAGTTATATATATCATGGGCGCATTCTCGTTGGGTTTGGATCGCGAGTACATCCTAGAGATTTTGATTAGGTGGCATATCCTAAATGCCTTGTGGAGAGCTTATTTTAAAGGGATGGTATCCATGCTTGATGGGTTGGTATCAACATTCCCTCTAAGTTCTCGAATACTTAATATTTTAGAGGCTTATAGGGTGGGTGATTTTATTTCTATTTTGCGCGAGGTGGCGAGAGAGATTAATTGGTTTTAGGACTCGTAACACGGGTGTTAACAGCTCTCACCCCCCCCCAATTAATAGGAACGCCCTATCGCTACCGTCCCAGAAAAAGCTTGGCCTAGAAAGTTTCCTTAATACTGGTGTAAAAGCTCGGGATACCACTCCTTCATCCGAGTCCTTGAATTCCCACGTCGCCTTCTTCGTCCGTGATTGGCCCCGAGGACCTTCACCAATTTCTATGGCGTCGTTCCGGTGTTCCTTGTCTTGGTGTCCAGTGATTCTCCACGGGTTTCTCTTTCGTATATCAGTGACTCGTCGAGGACAACGCTCGGGTTGGAGTACGTGGCTTGGGTCGTGTATGTTTCTTTAGTTGAGACATGTGGAACACGTTGTGTACTCGTCTAGTTCGAATGGGGCAGGCGGCTAGGCCAAGTCCCCGATTCTTTCTATGATTTCGTAAGGCCCGATGAATCGGGGGCTTGAGTTTCCCTTTCCTTCCGAACCTCATTACTCCTCGTGTGGTGAGATCCTTAGCCACCAGACCTTGTCCCCGGAGTTGAATTCGGCTTGTTTCCTCTTTAGGTCGGCGTAAGACTTCTGGCGGTCTTGGGGCCTTCATCCTTTCCTGATGTGTTTGAACTTGGTTGTGTCCTTGTAGTATTGGGGGCCATGGTTGACCCGGGTTGACATTGCTCGTTCCCAACACAAGGGGGTTCTACATTTCTGTGTATATGCGCTTCTCGTCAGGGTGGCCATGCGAATGTTCGCGGTGGTAGCTTTGTTGGTATGAGAACTCAATGAGGTCCTAGGTGTTCTTCCCATGTCCCTCGGAAGTCGACGCGTGCAGAGCTCTTAGCATGTTCTTCGAAGGGTTGGACTGGTTCTGTTCGGTTTGGCCGGTCTGTGTGGGGGTGAAAGGTTGTGCTCCAGTTTTAGTTGCGTCCCTAACGGCCGGGGGTACTTGGCTGCCGGGGGTCCGCGGACCATCGGTGGGCTTATACTAATTAGTCATTGGGATCTTATTTCTATTCTCCTGGTTAGCTGTCTAATTTATTATTGGTTTTAGGACCCGTAACACGGGGTGTTACAAACACTAACAAGGTTTTTATCTATCGCCATGTGCGATTCGATGATGCTGTCTTTCTTTTGTTGCTTCTGTGGATTCGTAGGTTCCAAAACCCGGGCCCGGTGCCGTGGGGGTGTTGCACAATTGTTTCTGGTGGTGATCCGACTATTGTCACGGCTCGTGACCCTCCTGCCGCGCCCATAGCCGCTTCTGACCACCACCGCCAGCAGCCTGCTATTGCCGAGCCCGTGACCGAGTCCGAGCGGACAGTCACAGACCAGCCGGCTCCTCGGCCAAGAGGCCGGTTTCGTGGTCGGTCTCGCCCCGCGCCCTCACCCGTTCGCTCTCACGGAATGAATACGAGAAATTCGGGACCACATGATCATGTTGCTTTATCTGTTGCTGCTGTTACTCCTGAACTACATGTTTTACTTAAGCGGTTAAATTTCCTGAATGGCGGGATGCAATGGATTTGGAATTTAATGCCTTGGTGCAAAACAATACATGGAGGCTTGTTCCCTTTAAAACAGGTATGAATGTTGTTGGATGTAAGTGGGTGTTTAGAACCAAGAGAAAGGTTGATGGTTCGACTGAGCGTTACAAGGCTCGGTTATTTGCCAAAGGGATTCAATCAGATTACGGCGAGGATTCTTTGGACCTTTAGTCCCGTTGTTAAACCGACTACGATACGTCTTCTCTTATCCTAGCTATTTCTCGTGGATGGACTATTCGACAGCTAGACATACACAATGCTTTCCTAAACGGCAATCTCGCTGAGACATTTATATGTGCCAGCCCCCCTGGCTATGAAGACAAAACGATGCCCGGCACGTTTGTCTCCTTCAACGTTCTTTTTATGGGCTTAAGCAAGCTCCCCGTGCTTGTTCACTCGTTTGAATGATTTTCTGGTTTCTGCTGGTTTCTCACCTTCCAAGACGGATGTCTCTCTATTCTATAGTATTCACATGACGCAACTCGGTCTAACTTTCTGGTTTATGTGGATGATATTTTGGTTATGGATCTGGATCCGCTCATGGTGACTGCTCTTATTGACAAGTTGGCTCTTGAGTTAAAGTTCGTGATAATGGTGTGCCCTCGTTTTTTTCTTTTTGGTTATTTGAGACTGTTCCGTTGTCTAGATGACATGCGTTGATGTCCTTCAACAGACGGTACATGAAGGATACTTCTAACACAGGGATGGCAGGTTATCGTTGATTTGTAAGCCTGTGCGTACTCTGGTTCCAAACCGCGAAGGCCAAGATGATCCATCGTGACCTCACGTGAATCCCAGCTCGAGTACGCATCTTTGCATGTGGCTGCAATATTTACGGTAAGACTCGGCCTGATCTGCTTCTCATGAGCAACTGCGCTTTGTGTCACACCATGCACTCTCCTCTACTAGCGGAGTTGGGCGCGTGCTCGAACGAGGTGTGTGACGTATGTAAGAGGTGGGGACGACTACATCGGTGCGGGGACGTTGGAGAGACTGTACTTCTTCTCGCTTCTCGATATTCATGGCATATGTGGATTCGGATTGGCTGCATGCCTGGATGACAAATCTACTAGTGTTGCTGTATTTTTGGGGAGCACAATCTGGTCTCATGGGTTGTCGAAAGCAGCATATGTGGCTCATTCCTCAACTGAGGCTGAATACAAGAGGACTGGCTGATGTTCTGCAGAGGTTACTTGGGCTCGTCTCTCTGATGAAGGAAATCGGGTTTGCGCAACCTTATGTGCCAAACTCTGGTGTGACAATCTGGGAGCTACTTATCTGTGTGTAATCCGGTGTTTCATGCTCGCACCAAGCACATTGAGATCGACAACCACTTTGTTCGTGATAAAATCACAAAGAGGAATTACAAGTCAATTTTATTTCTACCAAGATTAGATAGCGGATATTTTTACTAAGTCTCTTTCGTCTGTACGTTTTAATTTACTTCGTTGCAGCTCGATGTTTTGCTGATCAACCTGTTGCGTGTGAGGGGGAGTATTAGGACTCTAGTATCAATATTGAGTAAATATAGTTAATCGTGTTAACTAAGAGTTCTATTAGGCATCGGGGTGAGTGATATGTCGCTCTTTGTACATTCCAGAAGGTTGAGTATGAACTACAACGACAAGGGTTAGGGAGTGGGGGCTCAGAAATATAGTGGAATTGACTCGCAGAGGAATGTATGGCGGATGGGCGGTGGGCAGACCATGAACCAGGCAGAGCAGTCTGTAAAAGAAGGAGGAACGATAATTAGTTGGCGTTATTTGCGCTATGTGGGTAGGTGTAGTGGAAGAGGAAGGACAAAGGTCAATAGACGAAAGATCAATTGCCAAGTTGCAACATTAAAAGAGACGACGCTTTAGTTCTGAAAGTTTTTATCTGGAAAACTTTTTGTACAACGTTGGAAAAACGAGTGAAACTTTATTCTCATAGCTTGCTCTTTTACAGTATATGATACTATTACTAATAGATATAATGAATTATTTATTAATTCTTTACAGTATGACTTATGGTATTATTTAAAATTCACAATTCGTTCCCAGTGCCACAGTTTGTAAAGAAGTTAAATAAAAGAAATTTGGAAAAAAAGTAAACAATTAATAATGTTGAAGGTATAATTTTGGGCAAATATGTCTGATTGTTGTGCAATTTGGATATTATTGTGAAAGGATTGGTTGGCCACTTTTTGAGGCTACATAGGAGGAGGAAGGGGAATGTCTGGAGTTGCCACCTGGACGCATGGTTACATGTACTGTGTGAACAAATGAATGTAAATTAGTATCGCTTTCAAGAACAAAAGGGATACTATTCTGAAGTCCAGTGAAGTATTGTAGGTGAATATGATTATGGGTTTATAAATAATTGATTCATTTTGATCAATCAATAAGCGGAACTATATACTCTAAGTCAAGATATGATTAAAGATTTTAGCTTTTTTTTTTTGTGACATTGTAGGAGTTCACCCACAAGGATGTGGTGGTACAATGGACCATTGAGAATAGTGATTTCTGTGGTAAATTTGTGCCGATGGATCATTGATCCATTGTAGTGTGACTTCATGAATAAAGAGTATCATTCGTTGTGATACTTTAGTGTTCTTTTGGACGAAATTGTCTCTGATTTTCTGTTTCATTTTCCACAACCGCCATACTAGTGTTATTATAGGAATACCAAAATGATCACTTTTAATTCTACTACCAATTTCATTTGAGAATCATACATGTATTGTGGCTCTATTTGTGTTGTTTCTTTTAGTCAACATCTATTCGTTTATTATTTATATTATTAATGCTTAAATATTACTTTTTAAGTTCAACTCCACGTTCATTTAACGAATATTATGTTATTGTATGGCTTTGGATTTTAGTTTATTTTCGCACACACTAGTTTCACTGTTTTAACAACATTAAGGAGTCTATCATTTTGGTAATTACTATTACATTTTCATTGGCAATGTATACGTTGTTGAATGAGCTGTGTTTTGTAGTTCATTTTTTTCATACAAGACTAGTCTGAATTTTAAATTCTCACTACCGAGTTTAATGTTGATACCGCCCCGATCATGGGTCTACGTGTCGATAAAATGCCGCGCACTGTGGACTCAAATCCTGGTCTCTGTGTGAGTAATTCTCATCTTTGTGAACAGATGGATCCGCTACCCATGGCGGCTAATGTTTGGAATTTCTTTGTTTGTAAGTAGATGATCAAGACTATTAGTTCAAATACTAACTTTCTTTCTTTAGTTTTTCCGATTTACTGAAAAAACTGTAGAACAGAATATATTTTAATTTAAAGTTTAATGTCACCTGGGGTCCTCTTAGGTTATAGTGGGTTGCAAGCATTTATCCTAAAGACTTTTTAAATTATCAGTCGGATGGTCTTCCGAGTTTTCAAATTGTTGACCACCATGTTTTCTGGTTACCTCTTTGCTATGTTTGACCATGAAGATTGAAGGTAAAATATCCTTTCATGGTTGGTTCTTCCGATGTTAAGTCAAAATATGAAAATATTATACAATGTCAATCTACCTTGTCTGGGTGTGGGTGGTGGTGGGTGGTGGGGTGGTGTGGGGGGTTGACCCCATGCGGTGGCAGGTTTTGCTTCTTGCGCAGTGGAAACCGGGGAGACTAAGTATTGCGCCCGTATAGATCGGGTTATTATGTAAAGATTGACGATTAAGGTGATTAGTATTTTTGATGAGTGAAGGGGGAAGTATGGAGTCTTGGAAGATGTGTGGTGTTAGTGTGTGAGGATGTATAAAGGGTACGGTTAGTATGGGGGTGTTTGGTAGTGAGTGATGTTGAGATGGGCTACCCGGTCGGTGGGTGAGGGTTTGGGGTGGTGTTTGATAGTAGGGAGTGTATCCCATTGTGAATGTAGTGAGGACGATAATGTTAATTTGAAAGATAGTTAATGAAATTGGTTTAATGGATTTGTGTTTATAGAATAATGTCATTCAAACAGCAAATCGTGATTATATTTTAATTCTCATGTGTCGTTAATTGGTGTTAAAGTTTCATAAACATGATACATCACTTCCTTTATATTTATATTGATGCCACGAGTGCATGATGCATAATGTTAAATAGGAGGCGATAATTGATGTCATATGATATATATATGGTGGTATCACTGTTGTGATATGTCCTGAAGATTTGGTCTAGTGTTCTACTGTTGGTATTCTTTATAGTCATGGATATAATATAGTATGTTAATACTTCTGTGATCATTTCCAAAGTAAGTTTAGTTTACTCGGTATTAATTTTAAGAATGTGTTAAATTTTACTTAGGAGCATTACGAGTTAGTTGGGTGAATACTATGTGGGGAGAATGTAAGAGTATTAGAAAGAGAAACCAGGGAAGGGGAAAAAAAAATTAATTTTAAATAAAGGTTTTAGATAATTATAAGGCTGTCAGGTGACGACGAAGGCCATGCGGGCGCGGTGCACTGCACGGGCGCCGCTGGCAGCATTTTTTGCCTTCACGCTGGCGTGAGGGAGTAAACTATTGAATGCATGGATCCCTGCCATTCTCCCCTCTTGCAGAAAGTCTCAAGATTTCTCTTCCTACTCTCTCTCTATTTCAAAGTCATGAAAATGTTTACTAGTGCTCGCCCACAGTATGCATTGCATGTGAGTGCTTACTGTAGAGAGTTCAGATTCCAGTATTGGTCTCCGTACCATATCTTTACAATGATTCTTACATTATAATTTGACAATTGAGAGTTGACCTATCAAATGTTCCAATGTTCCCTTGCTTAACACTGATTAAGTGAATATTAAATTGAGGCTAAAATTGTCTTACTTAACATGCTTTAGTGTCGTGTACCTCTCTTTTTACAATCATGTAAACTCAGCTCGAGATAAATATTTGTTGTTATCAATCTTTTTCGTTTTCAGCTATCCATGGCTCTCTTGCTTCATGGCTTCTTTCCATCGTAGCATCCACACTTCACCAACCTGGGAGAAGCGTTCCGCGGTGGGGTCTTGGGGGGGGGGGGGAAGCAAGATGACGAATTCCGACAGGGAGACACCCTCTCAGTCACTGCGCCATAGTAATTGAGGTCCACGCCGGCAGAAAGGGTCTTCAGCCCCGTTTGCCTCCAGGTGTGTCTGGAGTGTTTCGTACATTGACGAAAACAACATGATGGTCATTTGGAATGTGGCAGTAACTATGAAAGAATTCATAAACCGAGAAAAAAATATGGATTAACCGTATGACACTAATTGAATCAACACCATCAATTCATTGAAGTGGGTGCAGAGAGTGTAAAAATTCACTCAGATCTTAAACCATGAAAAAGACGATTAAATTCTCTAGCTTGGTGTTGTCCATTTGGTGCACAATTCTCATTTAGTTACGAAGGAAATGGCAAGCATAATGGGAATAATAAAGGCTCTGCAGTATTACATGCAGATCAGATACAGTTTGTCTTTGTTCGAGTAACCCAGTTTCACTTGAACGCAAAAAGCATGTCTGGTCATGTCTTGGCTTCTCTCTGTCAAAATATAGGAAGAATGAAGATAGTAATGAAGAAACTATTTTACCCCTAAATAACGGTTAAAGGAATGGAGGGAATAACGATAAGACCTTTGTTGGGAATAAATTAGAAATTCAAGGTCTTTTTAGTTAAATAAAAAATCGGAGGACCAATTTTGAAAAAATCAGCAATAGTCCACGAGGAACATACTGGAATGTAACTATTTGATTAGACAATTGCCATCTGACAGTTAGTATTCGATCATATCTCACTTTTCTGATACACGCTTGTTTAAAGCTGTTTAAAAATTAATCTTTAAGATTACTAGGCAAATCTGCCTTTCTGGTGTCTGCCTGGTCGTCTCAAGGAGTCTTTAGTAATAAGCTCTAAGCATGAATACAATTTGCTAGAAATCCAGGATAGATTGTATATCAATTTCAATGGTAGGCATACCATCGGACTCATCAGTCGGATCATATCTTCTTTTCATCTGTTGATGTCTGGCACTCACGTGATGATTTTCTTGATTTTAGATTGAGATGCTAGAATCCTTTTCTAATGCATCTCTACGCAGTTTGAGAGCTAAGATTAAAATCTTTCGGGGATAATGGGAATCGATCTGGAGAGGCGGAGATATCTGTTTGGGCTAGTCGTAGGAGCCATAGAGAGTCCAGGTAATATCCGAATCACGTATTCTCCAAAGACTATGCGGATCTAGAAGGTTTCTGGATGAGGCTTGTGAAGACCATGGAGTGTAAACAGAAAGTTGAATCAGATTGTTATCCCATATTTGTACAATGTTCGATGCGCGTCCATAAGTCTCGCGCGTAAACAAACAAGCACGTTTGGGATGCATTGACCTCGTACCAACAACGATTTGGATCAGAAGTATTAGAGTGGAAAGATGACCTCGACCGCAGCTTCTAACTTTGCCCAAATGGATTTAGCAAACATGTCTCAATTGTCAAACTGAATGGGTAACTAACTCTGTTTTTATTTCCTTTTATTTGGTGATTGCATGTGCCCGACACACTGTACATCAATAGTAAATTTATACTTATGGTACATTTTTTAAAGGGAAAAAAATCTAAGAGGAGCTGAATTGAAAGGAGAAGATATCTGGCATTTTCGAAGCCCCTGCTCTTTATATTATTCCATATACGGAGTATTGATTTAGTACAGATAATATGATTGAGAAGGTCTCTTGGCCACAGGTGGGAGACGTACTTAACCTTGCACGAGAGGTTTAAGATATTTGTTGGTTAGAACATTTAAATAGAAAAGCCATAGGTTAAAATCTCTTTAGGGGTATGTTGATGGAACCGCGAAAACTGATTGTGCTGGAAATCATTTACGGGTGGCTTTTTTGTGTGTTGAAGATCGCGAAAATAAAGATGTGTCGAAAAGGAAAAGTGTTAGTAAGTCAAGTGGATAGAATGATGTCTGAGAACCGGAGAATGAGCTTTCCCCTTTTTTTTGGCGGAAGTCATTGTTTCCATCTGTGCCGACTCACACACAGCTCAAACTTCTTTCCCCAAAAAAACGAACTTCCCTTTTCATTTTTTTGTCAATCGTTTCACTGTTACCATCGGAAACCACGGACTCACTTTTCCAATCGGATGAACACCCAGTCAAAGGGAAACCAGTGAGCCACATGGTATTGCCGATCGGAAAGCAGTGAGTGGTTTTCGCATCGAAACCACGATTTGTTCGTCGATCGCGAATAATCGTTCCGATTTCTTTTTTTTTTTGATCTTTTATGTCAAATCAGTTCGTTTTTTTTTTTTTTTTTTTTTTTTTTTTTCGTTGTGATTGTATAAGTAAAACGCTTTTGGTTGTAGATTTGTGAATGTTATTTCAAGACTGATATGCGGTATGTATTTATGTTGTTTTTAGAAATGTGAATTGTGATTTGGTAGGAGAGTGGCCATATGTTGATCAAATAATTAATATTGTTTTCAGGGTATTCGTTCTGTGTGCGATTTTCTGAGAAAATGAAGGCCATAACAGTACAAAAACAATTTCATATTTTCGTGGAAAAACCTGAACCAAACACCAAAGACATTTTCTCCATTGGTGCAGCCAGAACACACGGAAAAAAAAAGGTGACGCGGAAGAATGAGTCGTTTTCCGAAATCACGTTTTCATAAGAGTCATTTCGGCGTATTCCAAGACAGACGCTAGGTGGTTAAGTTTTGCTTATTGCACGTCGTCTGAGGTACCCGCCGTGATGCGTGACGATATTTATTTACCCCCGAAATTGTGGTAGGCCATATATGTAGCTGTGTGATGTGGTATTGTTAAGAGAGAAAGAAGAGGGAGATAAAGAACCACAAGCCTAATAGTATAACGCATCATGTCACGTCGCCGTAACTTCGTTCCATCTTCACTTCAGCTGCTTATATAGTAGGTCAGTATACAAGCCTTATCAAGTACACAAGCTGCATATAATGATTAGAAGCGTAAGCAAGTGAAAAGTCGTATAAATATTTAATGGGCATAAATGAGTAGAATATTTTACAGACATTCCCCGGTTGCATTTAAAGGTAATGTATAGCTTATGATGCCTCCGTTAAAAATCCGTCGTAAAAAACGCCTGTGGAAAGAGAAAACCTAGTCGAAGAAAAGAGTACATGTAGTAGATGCATCAGGTGTGTCGCATTCGGTCTGCCTCGTTTAAAAACTTAGCCTAAGAAAAACTCAGTGGGAAAAAAAACTTAGCTAAGGGAAAAAGAGTACAACCATAAGCCTTCTTGGGCATCATCTTCTAGATTTAAACTAGAGTTTATCGCTCCCCCTGAAGACAACAGTCTTTCTAGCCTTCGCATCCCAATTTTATAACGTATTTCTCAAAAGTGGATGTAGGCAAGGACTTAGTGAACAAATCTGTCAGATTTTCACTAGAGCGAACCTTTTCAATGAGTATCTCACCACTCTTCTGGAGTTCATGTGGGTAAAAGAATTTAGGAGCGATGGTTTAGTAAGGCATCCTTTAACGTACCATTACTCATTTGTGTAACACATGCTGCATTGTCCTCATTAGGACCGTCGGGGAATCAACATTGCTCATTTGTTCCGCGATGAGCAATGGATATGCTGTATTAGTGATCTCACCATACGCATTCGGCGTGCGGTTTCATATAAAGCAATTATCTCCGAGTGATTAAATGAGGTAGAAACTAAGGTCTGGTTAATGGACCTCCAAGATATAGCTGTACTCCACAAAGAAAACATAACCAGTTGGGACTTTAGCAGTATGAGGCAGACATATAACCAGCATCTAATACCCTGTCAAAGTAATGATCTGGTTTGTTTTCAAAATAAAGACCAAATGTCTTTTGCCCTTGGAGATATCTAAAATTAATGGCTTTATTCCACTCCAATGTCTTCTGAGTTTGGAGAAGGCACGTAAATCTAGCAAGTAAATTCACTGAAAATGCAATATCAGGCCTTTGTGCAATTAGCAGGTAAAACAAGGCTCAATAGCAACTTAGGTAATGGAACTTTAGGCCTTAGAACCTACCATCATTTATCCATCCTTTAGGTATAAATGGGTTCCTTTACCGCTTCAAGGGATCGGGATCCACCATTGGGTGCTTACAGGGGATGGATTTATCATATAGAATTTCTACCAAAATTTTTAATGTAGTTGCTTGGTGAATGAAAAATTCCATTTTGGAGATGCGTCAGATCTGACAGCCGAGGACAGACTTGTTTTCCCCAAGTCTTTCATTCTCGAATTTTGCTTTTAAGCATGAACATGACGTTTCTATTAAGGGTCTTCCTTATGTCCCAATTAATGTTCAATAGTCATCGACATAGACAATAATAATGCAGAAGCCATTATGATGACTCTTAATGAATATACAAGTGCAGGAATATCCATTTTAACATATCCCTTCTTCAGGAGGAATTCATCAATGGTGTGTATACCACATTCTACCAGATGCTTTCAAAGACGCAATAATGACCTTTGAAGTTTGATGCTATACATGTTTCGTTTAGCCAACTCATATTAATTTAATACCCTCGGACTGTGTTTTCATGTATATATCAGCATCTAGTGACCCATAAAGGTAAGTTGTCATACATATCACCAACTGCATATCTAATTTCATACTTACTGCCATTGATATTAAATAGCGGAATGAGATGCCATTCATAACAGGAGGAGTATGTTTGATCAAAATCAATTCCGGGTCTCTGCGTGAACCCCTTGAGCTACCAATCTCGCTTTATATATCTAGACCACCTCATTGTTTTCATTCCTCTTCCGTACGAATACCCACCTGGATCGTACTGGATCACATCTTTTGGGGTAAGTACGGTGGGACCAAAAAATTTTCTTTGATTAAGCGAGTTGAGCTTTGCCTCAATTGCCTGTTTCTACTTCAACCAGTCAGAGCGCTTCCGGCACTCGGTTTATTGACTTTGGTTCTGGGATCCAGATTATTTTGTGGAATGTTACAGGCAAACTGCATACGCAAAAGTGTCGTCGACATATTAAATTTCTATTATATGTTTCCTCTTGTATCAACAAAATTTATGGCCGTTTCTTATATTGACATCAACCAGATCATCGTCATCATTTCCCAAAATTTATGGCCGTTTCTATGTTTCGCATCCCCAGTGTTCATATTATTTAAGCACGTGCAGGTTCACTGGGTTCTCGTCTTCAGGACGGCTGTCTTCACGATGGTTAACATTTTTCTGGAGTGACTGAGATATTTTACTAATTCTCGTCTTCCGCGGATTTAAATCGTTTGCACCAAGTGGTCTCCCGCGCTTCTGGCGATGGGGAGTAATCAGTGTGCATTGGTCCCTCGGGGACTTCAACTCTCGAAGGAGCATTCATAGCAGGGATATGTGACCTAGTCACTCCTCTGTTATCAGTAAAAGCATCTGGCAGATTATTTGCTAAATTTTGCAAATTAATAATTTTCTGAACATCTAGTTCAGTTTGACTAGTACGTGGGTCTAGATGCTGAAGATCTTTTTCATCCGATGAGATTTCTCGGCCATTTTGTTAAATAAGGTCTTTTATCTCCCCCTAAATGCCGGGAAATGATCTTCATAAAAAATGCAGTCAGCGTACCTCGCGGTAAACTGATCTCCTGTCATGGGCTCTAGGTATTTAATGATGGATGGAGATTCATAACCAACATATTACCTAGTTTTCTCTGCGGCCCATGGAGGTACGATTTTGTAGGTGGTATGGGGTATAGACTGCACACCTAAATACACACAAATGGGAAATGTTAGTTCTACAGCCAGTAGTAGTTCAAAGGGGAAATAATCATGATATGCAACTAGGTCGGATTTGAAATAAAGCTGCACATGTAATACTGGTGTCCCCAACTGGCAACATGAGACTGGTAAACCAGACTTCTGCAGTAATGGTCTAGCGATTAATTTAATACGCTTAATCAGAGACTCATCCAAGCCATTCTGAGTATGGACATAAGGTACAGGATGTTCCACTTTGATGCCAACGGCCATACAATAATCATTGAAAGCCGTTGAAGTGAATTCTCCAGCATTATCTGCGAGAAACCAAGAAACAAAGATTAGCACCCAAGAAAAACTGCATAGCCGCTTGTTTACTTCCTGTCCACAGAGCACCCAGCCCAGTCAGAGTCCGAATAAGCATGGACATCGGAGGAAGAAGACGTACACAACCGCAAGCCGTGGTGAGAGTACCCTTCCATAACGAAGAACACGTTTGAGCATGGCCCAGTGTTCATCAGTAGGAGTGTGCATGAACTGGCAAAGTTCTGTTGACTGGATAAGAGAGATCCGGGCAAGTGATAGTGAGATACTGCAATGCCCCAGCTAACCGACCGATATTGAGTAGGATTCTCATAGGGGTCTGTAGTCGGTGTCGCAGACTTCGTCACTGCTGGCTGGAGTGGATAGAGTTTGAAGTCCGACATACCAGACAAGTGAGAATATCATCCATGTAACGGTTGAGACAAGTAATATGCCGCCATCTAGTGGATAGTCTCAATACAGAGGAAGAAAGTAGGCTTCCTAAATCCCGGATTTTGAACTGGAAGAGAGCGACCAGAAGCTCATCAAGAAACTAGAGTCGTTGCCCATCATGATAATGTCGTCTATGTATTCAAGAAGATAGATAGTGAGTCATTTAATGTGTATAAATTAAAGACACATCAGCTTTGGAGGCACAAATCCCGATGTCAGGAGATAAATCATGGAGCCAATTAAACCAGGCTCGCGGGGCCTGCTTTGAGGCCATACAAGGACCGCTGTAGATGACAACATAATCAGGGTGAACCGGGTCTTCATAACCCGGTGGCTGACGCATATAGACAGTTTCTGTAAGATGACTGTTCAAGACGGTTGTGAACATCAAGCTGACGAAGAGTACACCCACGGGATACAGCCATGGCAAGCAAATGCGGACGTTGTTGGCTTAACAACTGGGCTAAACGTCTCAAAGAAGTCCTCTCCGGCTAGATTGATTAACCCTTTGGCAAACAAGCGGGCTTTATGACGTTAAATCGTGTCGTTGCTTTCCGTTAGTTA